>BSBM01000099.1:2827500-2882500 GCA_027924585.1 Larix kaempferi | reverse complement strand
TCTTGTATTAACCATGGTAAATCCATTGGCATGCTCAATAACAGTTCTTTCGGGATCACATTCATTCATTCGTAGCCTGTACCATTTGACCTCAAACAGAACTATTTTAAAGGAATTAAAGTCACACTCAATTATATCTTCCAAATAACCATAGTACTTATTTTCAGATACTTCTGTATGCCTGTCACTTATGGAGGAAACATTAGTGACTTGAAAAATTGCAGTTATCCCACAATCAAATGTTTTCTTCTTGTCATCCAACTTTTTGATGCGAAATTTACGACCATTGCACCACATAGCATTGTGATGTATCATCTAAATCATGCCTGAATCGGTAAATAAATATATAAGAAGAAATAAATGAAAGAAATATTTTGATACAATGGGAAACAACGAAAAAAATGAGTAGGGTAAATATACTTGCTTTTTTATCTTTTAATCCGCATGCTAAATCAATTTCCCTTTGCGTAAGTTCTCTTGGATATTTTTCTTGATAATGATGCCCTGTTTTAATCATTTTACTAACCCCTTCCCATGATAAGGTACCATAGTATTCTGTACATCGTTCAATCCAGTGCTCCATCCAATCAATATTTTTTGTAATGTATAAATGTATTGCATCCCACATGCGACCAACTATATGAAAAATAACAATTAAGAATTGTAAATTAGCTATCATTAAAGGCAATTAAGTTTACCTTCAAATATTGATGGAATAATAAAAAATACATAAATTGAAAAATTATTTGTATAATAAATTAAATGTACACCATTCAATTACCTTTCACTTTCCTCGTTCTACCTTTCCCCAACAGGACCTCCCCTTCAAATTTGTTGATGGAGTTGACATGCCAAATGTGAGGCAGATTGATATTTTTTGCTAAATTTGGAAGATACTGACTAATGTACACCATGGATTGATATAGTATATATCCCTGAACCATAGAACCCTCAGGACGTGCTCTTTTTCTAACAAAATCCTTCAATGAATTCAAATTCCTTTCCACCATCCACATTGACCTTGAGTTTTTAGGTCCACACAATTCAATCTCCTCAACTTAGTGTATGAGATAGTGTTCTTGTGCATTGAAAAATGATGGAGGTAAATACTTCTGCATTTCACACATTAGACAAGGAATTTCTCTCCCAATAACTAATATCTTCTTTATGGATTTCTTTAGATGAAATCCACCTACAAAAGATGCAATAAAATAACAATGATCAACAAGATTGAGGCATATATAATAAAGTTACAAGTTTTAAAACACAATATGTCAATAAGAAATGAAACAAAGAGAAAAACATTTTCATGCATATAAATTGTTACTTACCTCATGTATTTACCAAGACCATATATAACTTGTTTTATGTTGTCGTCAAAGCTATCTGGGAGAGATAGAGGTAGAACGTACTGTAGCAAAAAGAAAATCATTATCTAATGCTTTCAAATAGGAGAGAACAATTACTAAAATTATGTACTTAATGGAAATTATATACGTAAATAATTACCTTAATGAATGTATGCCAGTCATGAGTTTTAACACCGCCAAAATCACCCTTTTTGGTTAAGATATTTTGTATGTTAAACGAAAACCCCATCAGAAACCTTATTTTCCGAATGATCTGTTTTATAGCATTGCTTTGTTGCTATGTCAATAACCATGGAAGACTAATATTTCAGTCCCCATCTCCGGCATTGGAAATAATTACACTTTGCAATGCGTGCTTGGATTTTGCAATGTCACTACAAATTTTTCCAATTTTATCTTTGTCAGACCTTCCATCTAATATATGCCATATCATTTCTGTTATATTCTTCCCGATATGCATTGTATCGAACAAATTAGCTATTTGTAGGTGCTCATAGTAAGGCAACCCACTGAATTGTATGGGATAACTCTTCATTCCTTGTGGAATCCCATTCATGCCTTAAATAAATTCATTAAACATAAACGAAAAACACATTAACAATAATTCATGACACCTATGGTAGAGAAAATTCAGTAAAAATATAAAAATCATAATATTATGCGCACATATATGCTACATATACAATTTGCATACCTCGATGATTTATGTTATATTCCAACTTCCATAGGTGAGGTGTCATTCTTCATGGTTTCTTTCCATTATCTTTTTTACCATTGAATTTTGTTTTTCGGTAGTTCGATACCTATGTTTCTTAGGGAGGAAGTTCCTGTACTCATCAAACACCTCTTTTTCTAAACTTATTGAACAATGTGATTTTATCCCAGGACCAGATACTGGACATGCAAATTTTCCCTTTGTTTGACCTGGAAGATATATGTATTAATGTTATAGCATTAAAATATTATTAATTTAAAAAAATACATGTTTTTTACCTTAAAAACATATAATTTTAACGACGTGCAACATAAAGTTACATACCACAAAGATGTGTTAACCCGGGGAGCGTCATGAATTGTACATGCAAGTATTCCATGGAACTGAAATTGTTTCTGCCCTATTGTCCTGGAGATCTCATACATAGTGATTCCAGCCCATAACTTCAATAGCTCATTGATAAGAGGCTCAATATATACATTCATATCTTTAACTTGGTACTTACCTAATTGATCATTCAACATACAATATTGCTATTTAGTTATGTGTCCCAATATATAAAATGTATTCTCATGCAACACTTAAACAAATAAATTAATGAAATAATATAATTACTTTCAAAAACATACCTGGAATAATCATTGCCAACATTGCATGCTCTCTCTTAATCGTCATCCAAGGAGGTAGGTTATTGTTTATGATGAAAACAGGCCACATTGAATAAGTAGAATGAATCTCACCAAATGGATTGAAACCATCAGCTGCCAATGAAAGTCTAACATCACGAGGTTAATCTTTAAAAAATGGCCATTTTTCTTCGATGTTCTTCAATGCAGAACCATCTATAGGCATTCGAAGAACACCATCTTCACTTCTGTTCTTCGCATGGTAATCCATAAATTGTGCTATACTTTGGCACCTGAATAGTCGTTGGAAACGTGGAATTATGGGAATATAACGAATAACGTTGCGAGGGACCTATTTTGTTACTTGATCAGTTCGATATCTACTAATTTCACATTTTGGGCATTTGTTTTCTGATGCATACTGTCCATAATATATAATATGATCATTAGAACATGCATCAATAGCTTGATACTTTGTTCCAATTTCTTTCATAATCAAGAATACCTCTCGACATGTGTGTGGTAAATTATTTGATGGTGGTAATAGAAATTCACCCAACAATCTAAAACATTGACAAAAAAATGAAATGTAAACAATATACGTCATAAATATTGCATATCCCTAATTTACGAATTAATTAACACTGAAAAATAGAGGAAAATAGTCAACCTTACATACCTTAGGAGTTGTGTGAAACAAGTGTTTGATAAACCATTCAAAACCTTCAAGTTCACCAACAACAATATAGCAGATAGAATATTGGTTGTTGAGCCTTCATAAAGAGGTTATTGGGACTTCTTGAGTAGAGGAACATCATGAATATCATGGAGGTTGTGCTCATCCAATGGAACAAATGTGTCTAGGAGAAATCTATTTATATCATCTTCACTATTTGTATCAATAACGTCATCTTCGTCCATAGGATCATTAAGAACTCGATCTTCAATAGCCTGATCTCCATGCTCGTCACCTTGTAAAGTAGTATTTCTACTATTATGTGGCAAATAGCTCTCCGACGGTCGACATTTAGAGGGCATTGTCTTATATTTACAAACAATGCAACAACATTAGTGTATAATATACAACAAATATATTTAAAATGACAAAACATTTTGTGAATACATTATCAGTACTATTACAAGAAGTACATTATGTAATGAATAACATCTTACCAAGGGATGATATTCATACCCCCCTTCAGCATGTCCCTTCTCCTTACAATGTTTTTAAGCTACTGTTCTTAAAATTCTTCTTGTTTGCAAACCTCTGCAATCATTGCAAGAGAAATAACACTTTCCATCACCCTTCGCCTCCAATGTTGCCTTAAAATCAACATACCTCTTATTGTTTTCTTCCCAAGTATATTTATTTGACATTATGATAGCCTATAAGAACAAAAACAACTCATTAATGAATATATAAGTAAATTGAACAGAGTATATATATAATAAAGGAGACCAAAAATTAAAGGACGTGATTAGAGGATTACCTAAGCATGTGTAGAGGATTACCTAAGTAATTCTCTTGGATTACTACATGTTGTTCCAATAAGAATTGACGTATGGTGGGTAATGGCTATTCATTCTACATAACGTGAATTTAGATATTGCCTTAAAAAAGGGGCTAAGGAATTGTGTTAATGATGTCACAAATTAGGAGTTTACATATTACTTCAATGCATGTGTTGGTATGTTAATAGATATGGTGTTTCCTTATAAAGTAATGAATTGCTATCTAAATGTCCAAGTGGGTTAGTATGTTGGGTTGTAAGTGTATTTGTGAAAGGAGTTGTTACACCATTTTTCCAAGTGGTAATACCCATAGGATAATGAGTAGTTAATTGGTTCCCTACGTTGGTTTATAATTATTAATTGCAAGAAAGTATACATTATGGTTCCAATGGATCTAATGTAGAAGAAATTGAGGGGTTGGTAATATTGTTCATGTTCGTTATACTAGAGATTAAAAGGTTTCAGCACATTGTAATGATATTGTCAAATGGGATTATGAATATAGATGTAGACCCTCAAATTTTGAAAGGATTGTCAAATGGGATTATGAATATAGATGATAATGATATTTTCAAATGACTATCAAAGTTTGAAAGGATACACCTTTGTGGTCTCATTGGTTATCTATGAGGGGGCTAGCTAAATATAATTAGATAGTGTTGAAATCTACGATGATGGTCCTATTGATTACAATGGCGATGATTTCATTATCAACAACATCATCATCATCATCGTCACTGATGATGATGATGGTGATGATGATGATGATGACGACGATGTTGGTGTTGTTTTTTATGATGATGATGATTATTGACGATGACAGAGATACTTATCACGATGATGATGCGATAATGATGACAATGATTATCATGTTGATGATCGGGATGGTGTTGATGATGGTTTTAATCGACGCCAACATCGTTAGCATCACCATCACTAGTAGCATCATGTTCCAACTTGCTAGGTTGATGTGTGAGTTGTTGCTAGTTATACACCATACTAGATCAATTGTTAAACGATTGTAGGAAAGGGATGGAAAATAAAATGTGATCGATACATAAGTTATGTATCAAAACATTCCAATTTCAGTACTAACATTGGAAATGATATTAATTCCATGGTTTATGGATGCTATTTTTCTTGTGGTTTGTTATCTATGTGACTTATCAACAATTGTAATTTTTTGTACAATGTTCTAAAGTAGGGCATGAGAAACATTCAAATTTATAGGCCTAAGGTCAATGTAAATAATTTTAAAATGGGGAGAGGTATATTCTAGGATTTTCTTGAAGTCATAACAATTTATGAATCCAAAAGATGCATAATCTATAATTTCACTGAAATAGTTAATTTTAAATCTATCTACCTTGGAGATCTCATTGCTATTATTTTTCATTCACCTAGATAGAACCAAAGGATACCAATAAAAAACATAGAAGGAGCAAAAAAAAACATTTTAACACAAATCACCATTTAAAAAATTAAATTTTAACAGACATGAAAATTTAAAAATTTATATTTTAACACAAATGACAATTAAAAGAATTACATTTTAAACTATATAAACATTTTCTCCATTGCATTGAAGCCCTAGTTGGAACACAAAGGTCGCGACAACAAAAAAGACTAGTGCATTGCAGTCAAACTAACATGGAAAACGAAAGAGATAAAAAATTCGATGTGTCAAACCAGTACCGGACTCTTGAAATCACAGAACGAAAAATCAGCAGAAAGATTGTTGCAACTATAGCAATTGATTTGTGGAAATATGACTTAAGAACGTGTATTTATAGATCAATGAGGGTCGCGGTTCCAGCGAAAACACACAACGATGAAATTAAAAAAATAAAAAAAATTCAATGACCGTTAAAAAGTAAAAAAAAATGTTATGGCCCCCGACGATCGTCGCTATAGCGACGATCATCGAGGGCCAAAACATTTTTTTCCAAAATTTTTATCTATTTATCCACGAAAGTTTTGATTTTAACTTATGCGTGGAAATATTTCGTGGAACTTTTGAGCCATATGTAGTAGTGAATGTGTGTTAGAGGGGGAGAGAGATAATGAGAGAGAGAGAGAGAGAGAGAGAGAGAGAGAGAGAGAGAGAGAGAGAGAGAGAGAGAGTTTTAGAGAGGGAGAGAGATAGTGAGAGAGTGTGATTGAGAGAGAGAGGGGGAGGGAGAAAGAGAAAGAGGGAGGGAGTGTGGAAGGGATTGGAAAAGCATGAGGGAGGAGGGGAAAGAGAGAGATATATTTATTGAGAGACAAAGAGAGAGGGTGATAGAGGGGGGAGAGATAGTAAGAGAGAGAGTGTGTGATTTAGAGAGAGATGTGGGGAGGGGGGAGAGATAATGGTCCAAAGAGAGTCATTGAGAGAAAGGGGGAGAGAGAGAGTGGAAGGAATTGGAAAAGAATGAGAGAGAAAGAGAGAGAGATAGTGAGATAGTGAGAGAGTGATTGAGGGGAGGGAGGGAGGAAAGGAGATGTGTGGATAAGTAGGGAGGGTGGGAAAAAGAACAAGAGAAGTAGTGAAAGAAGGGGATGGGGTAGCAAGGGAGTGGTTGTGGGAGAGGGGGAGAGAGAGAGAGAGAGAGAGAGAGAGAGAGAGAGAGAGAGATTCGTATATGAGAGTGTCTAAGAGTGATATAGAGTGATCGAGAGAGAGAGGGAGAGAGAAACAGAGAGAGGGAGGAAAGGATATGGGTGGATAAACAGGGACGATGGGAAAAAGAGCCAGATATGTAGTGAAAGAAGGGGAGGGGGGTAGCAAGGGATTTGTTGTGGGAGAGATTGAGTGAATGAAGGAGTGAGTGTGTGTGAGAGAGAGATGGTGCTAGAGAGAGAGAGAGATAGATATATGGAGAGAGATAATGAAAGAAGAGGATAGATATAGTCAGAGAGAGTGATAGAAAGGGGATATAGATAGGTAAAGGTGGAGAGGAAGAGGGAAGGAGGGAAAGGAGGGAGAGAAAGGGAAAAAAGGGGAGTGGGTAGCAAGGAGAGAGAGAGAGAGAGAGAGAGAGGGAGAGAGATAATGCTAGAGAGAGATTGAGAGAGAGGTAGAGAGATAATGAGAGAGTGTTAGAGGGGGGGAGAGAGAGAGTGATTGAGAGAGAGAGGGAGAGAGAAAGAGAAATAGGGTAAGAGAGAGAGAGAGAGAGAGCGATAGTGAGAGAGTGAGTTATTGAGAGGCATAAAGAGAGAGAGTGATAGAGGGGGGAATATAGTGAGAAAGAGAGTGATAGAGGGGGGGAATATAGTGAGAAAGAGAGTGATTTAGAGAGAGATAATGAGGAGAAAGAGATAGTGGTCCAGAGAGAGTGATTGAGAGAGAGAGAGAGTGGAAGGAATTGGAAAAGAATGAGGGAGGGGGGAAGAGAGAGAGAGAGAGAGATGAAAGGGTATGGGTGGATAAGTAGGGAGGGTGAGAAAGAGAGAGAGAGAAGTAGTGAAAGAAAGGGAGGGTGTAGCAAGGGAGTGGTTGTGGGAGAGAGAGAGAGAGAGAGAGAGAGAGAGAGAGAGAGAGATAATGAGAGAGAGATAAAGTGATTGAGAGAGAGGGAGGGAGGAAAGAAGACAAGTGGATAAGCAGGGAGGGTGGGAAAAAGAGTGAGAGAGGTAGTGAAAGAAGGGGAGGGGGTAGCAAGAGAGTGGTTGTGTGTGTGTGTGTGTGTGAGAGAGAGAGAGAGAGAGAGAGAGAGAGAGAGAGAGAGAGTTATAGGGAGAGATATAGTGATAGAAGGGGATAAAGATAATGAGAGAGAGAGTGAATGGGAGAGAGATAGAGAGAGTGATAGAAGGGGAAGATAGATAGGTCAAGGTGGAGAGGAAGAGGGGGAGTGCGAGGGAGAGGGAGGGAAAGAAGGGGAAGGGTAGCAAGGAGAGAGAGAGAGAGAGAGAGAGAGAGAGAGAGAAAGAGAGAGAAGGGGGAGAGAGATAGTGCTAGAGAAAGAGTGAGAGAGAGAGAGAAGGGGGAGAGAGATTGTGCTAGAGAAAGAGTGAGATATAGTGAGAGAGAGCGTATGTTATAGGGGGAGATAGATAGTGCTATAGAAAGTGAGAGAGGGAGAGGGAGAGAGAGAGAGAGTGTGTGTGTGTTAGAGGGGGAGAGAAATAGTTAGAGAGAAAGAGTGTTTGATAGAGAGAGGGAGAGAGAAAGAGAGAGAGTGAGGGAGTGTGGAAGAGATTGGAAAAGTATGAGAGAGAGAGTTATTGAGAGATGGAGAGAGAGAGTTATTGAGAGACGAAGAGAGAGAGAGTTATAGAGGGGGGAGAGATAGTGTGTGTGTGTGTGTGAGAGAGAGAGAGAGGCAAGGAGATGGGTGCACAAGTAGGGAGGGTGGGAAAAAGAGAAAGAGAGGTAGTGAAACAAGGGGGAGAGATAGTGAGAGAGAGAGTGATTAAAAGATAGTGATTGAGATATATATATATAGAGGCGGGAGAGAGATTGTTGGGCCCCAAAATAGCCCCTTTTCCCCTATACTTATCAACACCTTTTCCCCTGTTTTGCCTCTCTTTTCCATAACCTAAGCAGGTACCTTTCCGAGTCAAGCATGAATCGCAACAGGTATAATCTATTATTGCTTTATCTTAATAATGCCTAATATTTTTTATGGTTATGAACTTTATCTTTTAATTTACATGCTAACATGTATTGATATGATAAAGATAGTTCAGAGCCTTGAAAGAACAACAGGTGTAGCAACTCGCTGAACCTATGGAGGAAAAGAATATGTGGCGGCAGTTGTCCCTTCCTGAATTCGGTCCCATATATCGCTGCAATAGCTCAAGAATCCTTCCACGAGGCCATCTGCGACTGGGTCACGATACAAATCCAGCTCATCTTCTCCTCCAATCAGTTGGAATCTATTCAGTCTGTTAATAGCACTTAGTAACAGCGCAAGCCGGAACGCAACAACTTCATTCCATTTCATTTATGGATGTAACTCTTTCTATTTCAATTTGGCAGCCTGAAGATCGTAGATCTTCATGGCTGCCCGACATTTGTGAAACAAAATTATGTCATCTGGGTATAAATATAAGAAGGCGTTCTAAGCCTAGGGTTGGTTAATTGTCATTTGATTGCACGAGCTGTAACAGAGTGCTGTAACTGTGGATTACCATTTTTAATACAAGGAGCAGAGTTCTTCATATTCTTGTGTTTTAATTTGTGTTATTTTCACGACATCTCTGTTAGAAGGCCAGGGCCCGCCTTCTCACATAGATCGCCAAGTTAGATAGATGCTTTAGTTTCGATTTTGTTAATTTGGTGTGGAATTACAGTAGGCATATTTCCAGTGTGCTGCAACAGTAGTGTTTATGATTGCATTTTCCTTGGTGTGCTGTAATAGTGTGGTGTGACAGTCGATTGTGTAGGATAGTTTTCCTTTGATGCAAGTGTGTTAATTCGCTGTTACAGTCAAGCTCAGCTCTAATTCATTTATGTTATTTATCTTTTCTAGAATTTACCAGTTTAGTCAGATTATTGTTCAAGCTTAGTTCTGGTTCAATTACTGTTATTTACATTCTTATAATTTGTTGAATTAGACAGGTCATGATTGATTTACTTGTAGTATGATATCTTTAGGATTTAACTTCTTGCAAAATTAAGTCTAGTGTATTTATCCTTAGATCAGTAACTGTTGGATCTATATTGTAGGAAGGTAGAAGTCCTTTGAAGTTCTTAGATGGATAATTTAGATTAGCTTTAGCAATGAGTTGAGTTGACTGAGCAGTTAAGTATGATAATTGATCTTCATTTTATTCAATTAGCTACTTGAGTGTTTATGCATAGATTTTGCTAATTTCCTTTGAAATAACAAGACCTACCTGGGTTGACAATTTATATTGAGCATTCTGTCTGTTAATTAGAATTGATTAGCATATAAAGTGACCAACAGATATAATGAGAGAGAGAGAGAGGGAGAGGGAGAGGGAGGGAAGCAGATGGATGGATAAGTAGGGAGGGTGGGAAAAAGAGTGAGAGAGGTAGAAATATAATGGGAGGGGGTAGAAAGGGAGTGGTTGTGGGGGAGAGAGAGGGAGGGGGGAGGGATCGGAAAATAATGAGGAAGGAGGGAAGATAGAGAGATAGTGGGAGAGAGAGTGATTTAGAGAGAGAGAGAGGGATGGGAGATAGATATTAGGAGAGAGAGTGATAGAGGGGGAGAGAGATAAAGAGAGTGTGTGATTAAGAGAGAGAGGGAGAGAGAGAAATATCATTAGGAAGAGGGAAGGAGACATATGGTTAAGAAAGGAGCGTGGGAAAAAGAGCGAGAGAAATAGTGAAAGAAGGGGAGGGGGGTAGAAAGGGAGTGGTTGGGGGAGAGAGTGACCGATTGAAGGAGAGAGAGAGAGAGGGGAGAGTGTAGAAGGGATGGGAAAATAATAATGGAGGGGGGGAGGGAGAGAGAGATATAGTAAGGTATTTAGAGAGAGAGATATAGTAAAAGAGAGAGACATAGAGAGTGATTAAGAGACAGAGAGAGAGAGTGATAAAGGGGGAGAGAGAAAGTGATTAAGAGAGGGGGGACGTGTAAGAGAGAAGGAGACCAAGGGAGGAGAGAGAGATAGAGAGAGAGAGAGAGAGGGAGGGATGGAGAGGGAGAAAAGTATTAAGGGAGAGATGAGGGAGGCTAAGAGGGATAACAAGGGGGGCATGGAGGGTGGGGAGTTATGAGTATTTTCCTACCATGTATTGATATTCACCCCTTCATACATTGGTCTAGGGGTGAATGAATGGTCGAAGGACTATAATAATACTTGTTAGGGAAGAGGGCCATGTACACACCATCAAACCACCACATCTGACCCTATATACATGACTTATAATATATGTAGGCATTTTATTAAATTATGTTTCATACTTATTACTCTCAACCTGTCGAAAATATGCATAATTTTAAGGTATCAATAATGCACATGAGTTAAACATACATGCGTTATAACACATGCAATTTGTATGCGTAGAAAACACACATGTGATATAATGCATATGTGTTATGGCGCATATGCATTTTGTATGCTTTATAGAACACATATGTGATTATTTGCGTTAATGAAGGCATATGCATTATATAGCATATGTGTGTATAACTCCTTAGGAGAGAAAACACCCTATTGGTATTTTTGGGCTAACTTTTCTAGACCTAATTTTGAGGTCTAGGCCTAATTTGGAGGTCTAGATAATAATAAAAAAAATTAAATCTTACTAGACCACATGTTTACGAATTTTTGTATATTGATTCAATCATTTAGGCACTCAAAGATTGCACCAACGTGAACATATACCTTATCATTTGCCAAAAAAATAGAAAAAATCAAAATTGAGCTAATTATGAAGTTTTTCAATAACTAGAAGTTATTGGGCCAAGGCGCATTCTACAACCTAGTAGGGGGGATATGTGTAAATCCTTCCGTGCTCATCCTATAGTTGACACATGTCTTTTATAAAAAATAATAAAATATTATAAAAAATAACATGTCGGCTAAGATCAAATTTAAAATATTTAGAACTGCATATATATAAATCTACATAAATGAGATAAATTAAAACCATAAGCATTGCATTGCACGCTTAGTCCACCTTTCCAGTCTAAAAAGTAGTTTGCACCTTTGAGAATTTTGATCCCTCTAGGCGCTTGGTAGATCCCTTTTAAGATGGATCTATGCTGGTATATTTGGAAAGGCATTCAACTTATTACATTTCATCTCTTTACTAAAAGCAAGATTCAATTTCCTACTTTTCATCTTTTTAAGTGAAAGCAACATTCAATGTGTAGGTCTTTCAAAATAGCCATGTAATATGAGGGTTGTATCTAAGGTGTCAAAAGTGACCATCATTAGCTTGCACTCACCCTCAACCATAGTCAAATATGGTCAACTAACCATTAAGGAATGTAGCAATTCAACATGGTCAACTTTTAAACCATAGTTAACCATAATCAAACATGATCAACCAAAGTGAACAATACTCAACCATATTCAAATACAATCCACCAAAATCAATAATATTCAACCATTGTCAATCATAGTAAAAACTATTATAATTCTACACAAATGTTAATAAATATTATAATGCAACGTAATTATAAAAAATGTAATAATTTAGCATTTAAGTCACATTTAAATTAATACTATTCATGTCTATATTTTATTAATAATATAAGATTAAATTATATTTTAAAATTTATTTTATCTTAACATCTATTATTACATAATATAAACTATATAAAATTATTAAGCAATAAATGTAGGTATGATTGTAAATATAAAAAGTATTTCTCAATAAAAATAAATTATTAATTATATAAATAATAATAATAATAATAATAATAACTATATATTATTAATTTATTATAAAAATAAAAATTATAATTATTATTTGTATTATATTTTTAAAATTATATATCTATAAATAAATAAGATATACCATTAATCATAAATAAATCTAAATTGATAATATTAGTATATTTTATATATTAATAATAATAAATATGTTAAAAAATATAGCAATAATCTATATGCAATGAAAATCACTACAAAATACACAACCTCAATTAAAAACTTCTATGCAACCAATCTCTAACTATTGCAAACCTAGTTTATTTAAAATTTGATTTTTAATCCAATGTTGAATATCATGCTATCGCCCATTTAGGTCTAGGACGTCATTCTAAGATGCATTACATCAGTTCACAAAATACCATATCATAGGCGCATATCATAGGCGCACAACAATGGGAGCTGGTGCAGATTAGGATTCGAAATTATTATGAACACTGCATGTGCAAGTAAAATGCATGTATTGTAGGCCCCTATATTCTATGTGAAATTTATGAGACATCCAAGCAATGTTCATTGATCCTAACCTCATATTCATCCAATTCTGGTGTTCTGACATCGCAAGTGTCCCTCCTTTGCTTTTCCCACCACTAATTAGTGAAGTGCAATGAATTTACGGACTGGATGACCACAAATGAAGCAATTCAAGGTTCTATGGCTAAATTTAAGAGTGCCGCGGCATGTGGTGCACAAAGCTCTATGGGCACAAGGTATTGCAACCCAGATAGCCTTCCGTTCGTGACATAGTCCACAATAAGGAAGTTCAGCGTGACTGATCTTGCTGCTTTCAGTTATCTCGAAGGGCGATTTCGTAGTGGGCGAATTTGGGAAAAGAGATTCCTGGGGACTGTATGGTGACAGTACACTCTGAGGTGAGTTCTGTAGAAAAACAGAAAGAAAGGTTAGAGTACATTGAACTATAACACTTTATCCATTTGGATCAACCTGGAAGCATATGACGACAACTAATTACCTCCCATAGTTGGCGGCTAAGATTCGGTTTACAGAGAGGAGGCTTCATGCTATACGAATGTTTTTGTTGACTCCATGGAGTGAAAAATGAACTTCCATCCTGTAGAAAATTTAGAAAGAAACCTTCCTGAGAAGGTCCTGGAGCTGGAGGTGTGAAACAACTCAGTGATCGATCATACTGACTTGGGGATGATGTGGGAGTGCTGTGCATTTTTGTAGAATCTATCATGCTCTGTTGAACTTCCATTATTTCAGTTTCCTTCGGGAAGGAAATGGGTTGTTGGTTCAGAGTCGGAGGGCTGACGGATATATTTGGATTTGTGTTTGTACCAACCTTTTCGTCGGCATTTACGTTGAAGACGGAGAAAATATTTGACAAATAACGGACGTCTTCGTCACCCCCGAGTGAAATAGGTTGATGATCGGCAGAGCTAATGGACTTCTTGCAGGCATGTGCAAGATTAAAAGTGGCCTTTTTATAGAAATCAGTTGATGGAACATGATCAGCACCGGCATGTATGGAAGCAGTGTCTGTTGGTGGTTTATTATCAGGACTGACAGTGGAAGATCCTAGTCGTGCTGCAGCTGCATAAGAGCGTCCTTTGTCCACGAAGGAGCTACTCCCAATAACTCGTTGAGATTGAGGAGCAGTCGAAATCGACTGATGTACTACCGACTTTGGAAGTGATTCAAGAAGAACCACGTGCGTGGCAGGCCCCCTTCCAACGGGAACAATCTTCATCCTACAGAGGCCTGGCATCGAACGTATGAAATCGCTGAGCTTAAAGTAGCCAAGAGAAACATGGTCCAGTTCCATGCCACAGGTTGCTCTGAAATCGCCTTTAAGAGATGAAAGGGGATACCACTCTCCTTCGCTTATTCGCTTGGATACTTCCCCTAGAAATTCTGGAAGCCATTTTCTGAACTTCTCAACCCAAGGTGGACTAGGTTCTGGAAGTGGTACTACAGATATATTGGATGTCTCTCCTTTTTCTTCCGCAGCACACGTGACTCTCTCCCATGGTAGAATTTGCTTTCTTCTGTGCCCTTCCCTGTCTTCTTGCACATCTTCGTGCATGATAGAGGATGTGCTCTCAGGGGTTGGAAGCATGGATCTAGGTACCGCACCCTTGATTTCTACCTGTACAAAGATTGATCCACACATTAGATAATCGATAAAAGTTAAATATATGGAATGCTTAATTACCTTTTTGCCAAGAATTGTAACGTAATGGGCTTGTACTGCGGCGGCCACGGACTCTTCGTATTTGAAATTAACGAATCCGAAACCGCGCGATTGAATATGCTCTCCAGCTTGATTTCCGATCACGATTGCGTCAACCACCGGGCCGAATTTGCTCTCAAAGAAATGTCTCAAATCCTCTGCCCAGGATTCACAAATTTTGATTACGCACTATTCACATTCTCTAAAATTGAAAACCTATCCTTATTTCAAAGTGTAAGCATTTCTGACCAGATTCTACCAAAGGTGAAAGGCCTCCAATAAACACTTTTCTGTTCAAATCTTCCACTATGAGCTGCTTGCAAAACATTAAACATTATTTGAAGTTCATTTGTAGGAATAATCACGATCAGGAAACAATATTTTGTTATTCATTGGAATAATCTTAACTTTATTAGACCTCCGGCTGGTTAGTACAACACTCGCCTGTCTTTCGTCTGCATGAGGTGGCATCTTGACTTGCCGTAATTCTCCTTCCCCATGCGCATAATAGCATTTATCCCCTCTCACGCAACCTCCAGGTAATTCGTAGTATCTGCAAATCTGTGTCTTGGTGTATATGGGTAATTTTACACTGACCAGTGCCAAAAAGCTGTTGTTCAAAACTTCAACTAATTTATGTTGACACGAACTTAAAAGGTCAGAATTGAGTAAAATTGTTCGAAGGTCAATAGTTAATTTACCTTTCTTTCATCTCGCTTTTGAATCTGATTTGCATTGTCACTTTTAGATAAGAGATATTTTGAAGAAATATCTGGCCATTTTTCATTTCCATTCCAGTACTCAGTCAACTCGAGTGATGCTCCTTTCGGCAAATACTCCTTCAGCTCACCTGTGTAAAAGTTAAAGAAGATTTTTAAATATGATTTTATATATGTGTGCGGGGATGGATTTCCTTTAGTTAAATGTAATAATTCCCACCAAACTTTAAGCTGGACGGAGAATTCAGCATCTCTCGTATCTCTTGTGTTTTAGCCAAATCAATAGGTCTTTCCTTCCTGTAATGTTTGAGCGGAGGTTTCATTAATGTCGAATAAGGGCGAAGAGATTTCATTCCCCCCCCCAAAAAAGGTCAATGTGATTAAAGTCAATCAAACGAGCTAAGAAATAACACCTTAGATTTAGAGCGTGGCGATTTGCGCCGTAATGAAGAAGAAGTTGACAACAGTCGAGGTGATTGTTTTTAACTGCATAAAAGAGAGGCGTCTCCTTCGTCTCTGTAACCATATCAACAAATTCCGGATCTCGAAACAAAAATATCTGTAATTTGGAGAAAATAGGTCGATCACATTTTAAATTTGAAAAAAATTATATGAATACACGATACTATATTCATTTATATGAATAAACGATACAATCTGACATTTAAGAAGATTTCGGATTTTACAAACGTTTAATAAATCAAGAAGACTTTGCGAAATATTATATACAGTTAGCCATAAACGTGATTATCTAAATTGTCGACCATGTCTCTTGGTTTAGAATAAAATAATAGTGTATTAAGAAGGAAATCACGTTAGTTTATTCAGGAGGAAAAAGCTTATTTCATATTTAAAAAAAATAAAATAAAAACCTGTAATGCTTGCACATGGCCATGGCTTGCTGCAACATGCACCGGAGTCAAGCCCAATCTGTTCCCTACTGTAACAGAAGCGCCGTGTCGCAGTAGTAAGCATAAAAGGCTGCTTTACATTTCCGAAATGATTCAGACAGCTGTTTTACGCACAAAACTGTAGTTTTAAAAAACATAACCAGGTATTGTCTTCAAATATAATAGCAACATGCCTGGTATCTTGACTAGCGGAACTAGCCCTGAGGCACCAATGGAGGGGAGTATTTCCATCGCCATCTGTCTCGTTCGGATCAAGGTTTCTAGTAAGAAGCAATTTCAGAACTGCTTCATCTCCCGTCTGGAATGAGTTCGGCAAATGGTTTACTGGTCGAAACTCTAAATAATGTCATAAAATAATTTGGAAACTATTATTTGTATAAAGGCCGGATCTTTAACGAGTACCTGACAAGCTCGAACTATGGGAGAAAACGGTGCATTAGCACTCAATCTTCTGCTCTCCCTGGGTTTCGGAACAGCGGGCCTAAACAGCAGCAGGAGTTCAATCACTAGGAGCAGTAGCTTCCGCTGTCGATTCTCAGAATCAGCTATACTGCCTGTGCCTCCGTGATCTGGATCATTGTTGTTATTACTCCGGGCTTCGATCTGCCATAGAGATATAGCTTTCCTGACCACATTTTCAAAGATCGTTGCCTGGATATAAGGTTCTTCGTGACTTTGTACTAAGGCAGAAAGAACAGAATCGGCCGACACAATGAGCAAAACTGCGAAGGCAAATACGTGCCCATCCATAGCTTTCCTATATGCTAATTGCGGAACATCTTTCGTGTTCGCTGCGAGAACTCTGACCGCTGTTATGTCCTAAGATACATTTTCAAGATCCGGTCTTGTAATTCAATTGTAATAAATCTCGCATGAACCATTTTTTTTGTAAAATTGTCAATAAATATTTGTAAACGATAATTAAGAAACGTCACATATTGCATTCATCTCTCTTCGCAGTAATTCGGCAGATTTGGTACCGAATAATCATTTTTAAGGACTATTCCACAAATTGACCAAAAAATAATCCGGATTAAGATTTTGTTTGTAGATTTGTCCTAAAATTGTTCGTATCAACAGTGTAGAAAATTATCCGTACCTTATCTTCGATCAAACGGAGAAGCTCCGCTATGCCGCTATTCAAAGACCAAAGCACCTGGATTCTGTTAAATTCGCCAAAATAACATTAAATGAAAACGGAAAATTTCCGCCGATATATAAGTAATTGAAGAGAAAATAATCACATTGTCGTTATTATAGAAAACCTTTTGCAATGTAAGGCGACATCGAGAGGAATTTGACCGCCCTTGGATTTGATGTCGGTTCGGGCTTGCTTTTTTAGTAACAAATCTATGCATTGCAGAGAATGACTTTCCGCAGCGAGATGGAGCGCTGTTTTACCGTATTCATCGGAAAAATTTACAGGCACAGAACAGCCTATATCTCCTTCCAGTATAGCGATAGCACAAGCTACAGAGTTGAGCTTGCAGGCTAAGTGCAGAAGCTTGCAAGGCATAAGATAGTCACTCGCCTGACGGCAGCTCTCTTTTGAAGGTTGGAGGCAGAAATAAAACAAAGATAATGCGGAATGAGCTACGGCTCTTCAATCTTTATTCATAAACGGAGATCAACTGATGTAATACAATCAAGAACGTAATGTGTATTTAAACACTTATGGAAAACCCTAAAAGCTTTAACCTAGCTTTTGCATGCATGCAAAGCATGCTGTTGCATTTATTAACTGAACTTCTAAATAGTAACTCAAGTAAAAGCTAAAGCTAACTGAAGTAATTACTATTTCTAACACTCCCTCTTAATTACTACTGCTGACTACTGCAGCTTTTACAATGCCTAAATTATTTCTATGGAATTCAAAAATATCTTTTGCCAATGGCTTTGTGAATATGTCAGCCAATTGGTCAATTGATTTACAATGCTCAACATGAACTTCACCATTGTTCACAAGCTCTCTTATGAAGTGATATCTAGTATCAATGTGTTTGCTTTTCTGGTGAAAAACATGGTTCTTGGATAGAGCAATTGCTGAGTTGTTGTCACAATAAACTGTGGTTGGTCCTTCTTGTTTCTGTTGAAGACCTTCTAAAACTCTGCGTAACCAGACTGCTTGACATGCTGCTGATGTCGCTGCTACATACTCTGCTTCTGCCGATGAAAGTGTTACAATGGGATGCTTCTTGGATGCCCATGAAATCACCCCTGATCCAAGATGAAAAACATGACCGGAAGTGCTCTTCCTGTCATCCAAACTTCCTGCAAAATCACTGTCAGTGAAACCTGTCAAAACATCATACTCTGTGCTTGAGTATAAAATTCCATAGCTTGAAGTCCCTGCAACATATCGTAAGATCCTTTTGCCAACTTGCCAATGCGAGTCTTTGGGAGACTCCATGAACCTTGAAATCAAGCTGACAGCAAACATAATGTCAGGTCTCGTAGCTGTGAGGTACATGAGACTTCCTACAAGTCTTTTATACAATGTTGGATCTACATTGGGACTGCAATCTTCTTTGCTCAACTTAGTACCTGTTGCCACTGGTGTAGGTGTTGTTTTGCAATTAAGCATTCTGAATCGCTTAAGAACTTCATTAGCATATTTATTTTGAGAGATAAATATACCCTTTTCTGACTGTTCTACTTCTAGGCCAAGAAAGAACCTCATCAATCCAAGGTCTGTCATCTCAAACTCTTTCTTCATAGCTGCCTTGAACTCATCTACTGAGAGGTCGCCTGTAAAAATCATATCATCAACATACAAACAAACTATTAAAATCTGTCCTTCTTGATTTACCTTTGTGTAAAGTGTTGGTTCACTGCTGCTTCTGCTAAAACCATTTTTGATGAGATAAGAATCAATTCTGCTATACCAAGCTCTTGGAGCTTGCTTAAGCCCATATAGAGCTTTTTTCAACTTGTAAACTTTGTCTTCATGTTCTTTTATTTCATACCCATGTGGCTGCTCCACATAAATTTCTTCTTCAAGAATTCCATTCAAGAATGCCGACTTGACATCCATCTGATACACTTTCCATTTTTTTTGTGCTGCAATTGCTAGGACTGCTCTTACTGTGTCCAATCTTGCCACTGGTGCAAAAGTTTCTCCAAAATCAATTCCTGGTTGTTGCGAGAAACCCTTTGCTACTAACCTTGCCTTGTACCTATCAATCTCACCTTTTTCATTGAGTTTGGTTTTATAAACCCACTTCACACCAATGGGTTTCTTATTCTTTGGCAGGTCAACTAGATCCCATGTATCATTTCTCTCAATGGAATCTATCTCTTCGTCCATAGCATTTACCCAATGCTCTTGTTTTACAGCCTCTTCATAAAACACAGGTTCACTAGCAATAAAAACATAATTGGTATTTGCATCCAATTCATCATAAATATCTGTCAATCTTCTAGTCTTTTTATTACTGTAATCAGATTCATTACCTGACTGCGGACTTGATGCTTCACCTCGAACTGAGTTTCTAGGTGTTCTTTCTGGAGTATTTGCTATTGGTGAAGATGCTACTGGATCTTGTTGTCCAATCAGCTCCTCATCTTCTCCATCTTCTGGTTGGGGTATTGCAGCTCCCATACCCTTGTCTATGGTTCCATTCCATGACTCTTCCTCCTTGAACAAAACATCTCTGCTAAGAATAACCTTTTTGGTAATAGGGTTATACAGCTTGTAGGCTTTAGTTTGTTCACCATATCCAAGAAATATACATTTCTCACTCCTGTCGTCTAGCTTTTTTCTTAGCTGTTTAGGAACATGAGCATAAGCAACACAACCAAATACTCTGAAATGAGAAACATTACAAGTCATACCTGACCATGCTTTCTCTGGTACTCTGTTCTTCACAATTTTGGTGGGAGATCTGTTCATCACATGAACAGCACAAGCCACTGCGTCTCCCCAAAATTCATGGGACACATTTCTTCCTTTCAGCATGCTCCTTGCCATATTCATGATGGTTCTGTTCTTGCGTTCTGCAATACCATTCTGCTGAGGAGTATATCTTGTA
Source organism: Larix kaempferi (assembly GCA_027924585.1). Classification (NCBI taxonomy): domain Eukaryota; kingdom Viridiplantae; phylum Streptophyta; class Pinopsida; order Pinales; family Pinaceae; genus Larix; species Larix kaempferi. The sequence goes on along the minus strand of BSBM01000099.1, from coordinate 2,862,076 downwards.
GTGAATTGCCTCTTGATTCCATGATGCTTGCAGTAATCATGAAATTCCTTTAATTCATACTCTCCCCCTCCATCAGATCTCAATACTTTGAGTTGATAACCACTCTGTTTTTCAACCAAAGCCCTAAATTCCTTGAATTTGCCAAAAGTTTCAGACTTCTGACGAAGGAAATACACCCATGTTTTTCTACTGAAATCATCAATAAATGTAAGGAAATAATAGCTTCCACCAATCGATTGAGTTTGCATTGGTCCAACTAGATCAGTATGAATAAGTTCTAAAGGTGCATGTGCCCTTCGAGACATACCTTTAGGAAAGCTATCCCTGTGCTGCTTTGCAATGATGCAACACTCACAACTGCTTTCTGGCTCCTTCATAGGGGGCAATCCCTTTACCATCTCTTTCTGCTGCAAAAACTTGAGACCACCAAAGTGAAGATGTCCATATCTAAAATGCCATAACCAATAATCATCCATGCAAGTGGCTTTTTGAGCAAAAGAGGTTACCTTGCTGCTGCAATTCATGACTAATGGATACATCCTGTTCCTAGTCACTTGTATTTTGATGATCAAATGTCGATTTGGGTCATAAATTTCACAATCTGATCCATCAAAGACAAGTTTGTACTTCTTTTCAGTGAGTTGCCCAATGCTAAGCAGATTATGCTTCAATCCTGGAGCATAATAGACATCTGAGATTGTCTTTTGTTGGCCTTGTTTGGTCATAATGTTGACCACTCCTTTTCCAAGAACTGGAACCACCTCATCCGTGCCAACTTTGACCTCTGTCCTCACTGATTCATCTAGGTCTGCAATTAGACCTCTGTCACCTGTCATATGGTTACTGCAGCCACTATCTAAAAGCCAAAGTCCCTTTGGGCTTTCGTGTGCAGCATGACATGTAAGAAATAACATATCATCTTTATCCTCAGAGGTATTAGTCACATTAGCATTATGATTTGCTTGATCAGCCTTTTTCTTTTTGCATTGATGAGCATAATGCCCAAATTTATTGCAATAATAACACTGAATATTAGATTTATCTGACCTTTTTTTGTCGCAGTTTCTGCCTTCATGGTTATGATGGTGATCTTGATCTCCATTGCCATTACTTCGGCCACTTCTGCCTCGTCCTCTTGATTCTCCTCTGCCTCTGCCTCTTCCCCTGCTTCTTGAGAATGAGACATGTGCTTTGAAAGCATTCTCATGAGAGGATTCTTCACTCCTGTTGAGTCTGGATTCAAATGAAAGTAAAGATCCGGTCAACTCGTCTATAGAGAGAGTACTCAGATCTTTTGCTTCTTCAATCGCTGAAACTTTCGACTCAAATTTGTGGGGTAGGGATCTCAGAACCCTTTCAACCACCCTTTGATCTCCAATCTTTTCACCATAGATATTCAGCTGATTAACAATCCCCATGACTTTGGTCATGAAAGAGTCTACAGAGTCTGATTCTTTCATCTTCAGATCTTCAAAGTCTCTTCTTAGGTTTTGGAGTGTTGCTGTTTGAACCTTACCAGCACCTTGATAACTGGTCGCCAAGGTATCCCATGCTGCTTTGGCATGTAAAGATGCTGATATCTTTGGAAATACGCTGTTATCCAAAGCGTTCATTATGAGATGCAGTGCCTTTGCATCCTTCTTCCTATGCGCTCGTAGGACATCCTTCTCTGCGTTTGAAAGGGCCTGAAAAGCTGCATCATCTGCAGGTTCGGAATAGCCATACACGACATATTCCCATGCATCTTCTGACCTGAGATAAACCGCCATCCTCGTGGCCCATACATCATAGTCCTTTTTTCCTGTAAGAGGAGAAATCTGAGATTGATTGCTGCTAGAAGCCATAGACGCTGCGATGTCTTTCACTGGCTCTTATTCAAAATAATCTCCCTTCCTCTTTTTTAAAAAAAAACAAATAATAATTCTCCCTCTTAAACAAGATTTCAAAAATATCTTCAAATATATTCTTCTCTTGTAAAAAGAAAAAATTCTTACTCAATAACTGCGTGAAAGTCAAAAAAGAATCACATAAAGTAAAAACTTTTTTGCACTTGTCCAAAAAATGCCGCCTTGTTCCAATTACCGCGCTTTAGCCTATAGTATGGGCGCGATAGTTCCTAAAGTGCCGCTCTGTGGACTATAGGGAGGGCGCGGTACTCCAAAAAAATATTTTCTTTAAATAATTTCTCCAAAAAAAAATAATTTCTTCAAAAACTTACAAATTCTTCAAAGCTACGGCTTTGGCTTCTCCGGAAATTGATGCTACCAATTTGATCTTCTCCTATGCTCTGATACCAAACTGAAGGTTGGAGGCAGAAATAAAACAAAGATAATGCGGAATGAGCTACGGCTCTTCAATCTTTATTCATAAACGGAGATCAACTGATGTAATACAATCAAGAACGTAATGTGTATTTAAACACTTATGGAAAACCCTAAAAGCTTTAACCTAGCTTTTGCATGCATGCAAAGCATGCTGTTGCATTTATTAACTGAACTTCTAAATAGTAACTCAAGTAAAAGCTAAAGCTAACTGAAGTAATTACTATTTCTAACATCTTTTAGTTTTAGTCTTTCGTCGATGTCCATGGATTTTGAAACGGTCACATTTAGTGAGATTTTAAACAATGAGACAAATCCCAGGCTATCATCCTCGCAAACAAATTTAATAAACTTGTTTTCCAACTCGAAACGATCTCTGTCGTCGATATCGTTAGAGGGAGAGTTCCTCACATCTCTTGAATTTGTGCCACAGCTACCACTTAGGTCGACAACATCGCCGATCTCTGTGTCCCAAGAAAGCCGTTTGTCCACTGTGACAGTTTTATCAATAAACTCTTCAGTCCTCTCGACATCTTTACTCATATTCGAAACGAACTCCTGCGTCGTCTGCATTTTGAAATATCTAGGTTTTCGGTTTAACGCAGTGTACCTGTAACTAGTTACAATAACCTGAAAACATCACTATTGGATTAAACGTTTTCGTTCGACGTAATCAACAGAATAGTTCACATTATTCTTCACATTTAAAGGATGTCTTCTTGATTTTCCATAAAATCGACTTCAGATTAGAACCTTAGTCACGTTTTAAAGGTTTTTTAATCTCAATTCACTGTCATTTTCCTCATTAAATATTTCCATACATCAATTCACTGATATTTAAGGGTTTCTTTTCAATTCTCCACGATCTTTACCTCAAATTTGAATCTTTAGTCACAGGCATAGGTTTATTTCTTGATCTCGAATGACCTTTACCTTCCAAAATCAACGGCTCAATTTTGCCTATTTAACAGAATCAATCACGATTTACATTTAAGAGTTTCTTTTCATTTCTTCAAGATCTTTACCTCGAATTTGAATTTTTAGTCACAGGCGTAGGTTTCTTTCTTGATCTTGAAACCTTTACCTCAGATTAAAGATTTCTGTAATTTTATTAAATGTTTAATAGCCTTCGCCTCTATTCTCAGTTTTTTTCCATGCGAATTCGAAATAGCTCTACGGATGTTTTACTTTAATTGCCGTATATAGAAAACATAAAAAATAAAAAATCAGCTATTTATTTCACAACTTACACCGTTCTTCGATACTTTGGGGACAAAAATCTCTATTCCGTGAAAATTTCAAGATTCTTCTGTTGTGAAAGAACGGTGTAAGTTGTGAAATAAATAGCTGTGAAAGAAAATTTGAGCTTGAATTTAACCGAAATCAACCTTCAAAATTTGGAAATGACTGGCTTTAAGTTGTTTTCAGTCTAAAAATACAAAGTCAACAATATAAATCGAAATTTGTCCGCTTCGGAAAAATATAAACAAACATTGAATTCAACTGTAATTCGACTAGATTCTGAAAAATATATATTAGAAATGAACACAATAGAACAGAAACAGAGATTAAATCTAACGAATTGCTTACTTCTCGGTCAAAATATTCGCTATATTTTCGCGCCAAGGAGCATTGTCCGCACTCTATTCCTTTACGGAGCACTGAAGTTTGCAGGCATTGAAGGTAGAATCTACGATGAAAAGTCCAGTATTTACTGATGGATTAGGTAAAGAATGGAATAGAATTTGGTTTTCAAGCTCGTCAGCCTGGAGCTCCGATGGCGTATCCCCTATTCATCTGAGGGCTCAAGATTTTATAGCGAATGTCTCCATTGTCCAAGTTAAGCTCAACGAAAGTTCGTTAAATCTTCCCAAAATTATAATCAATATTAGGACAAATACATTTTTAAAAGTAGTAGTTGATATAGGGTGATTGCAATATATCAATTATTAAAAAGAATGTGGTTATTTATGTATGAGAAAAAATCAATATGTTCTTAAGTTAAAACATGTCTCAATTTCTTCAGGTGTTCAATGGATTGAACAAGAACATCTCTTTCGTCCGGCAACAACTCGGTTAATTTTAAATCACATATGTAACCAACTTGGCTCAACCATGTATGAGAAAAGAGAATGGTAATTTTTATTATTATTATTATAGAAAAAATTATTCATAAATACATGAATTAATGATATAAATAAATAGATAAAAAATAAAAAATAAATAATTAATAATGATATAAGTTCTTTTATTTATGTCATGTTTGTTAGATGAGAAAATGCAAGAAGGATGAAGAAATATGTAGATTATGAAATGGTAAGTTCGGAAGGGAGGAGAGAATGGAGTCCGGTGGAGGGATAAGGTGCGCATTTCGACGAAGTTTTTTTGGGGCATCACCAAACCGTGTTCTTTCTTTCTCTTTCTAACTTTGGCAGCCATAATGTTCTGAGCAGGAGGCCGAGCACTGGAGTACGCAGGTAAGGAAATAAGTACACGTATTGGCTCGCAATCATCACAATGTACCTCGACGAAGTGGATTACGAACCGTACTCGCCACTGGTTTCAATCTTCTGTACGGATCACGAGGTGCGAAGCAATAATACAGAGGTGGATACTCCCATATTTATGACGTCACACGAGGTTCGCATGTCCCCTGTTAATAAGGTGACGAACTCCATTGTGTCGCATAATGAGATGTCAAATCCTGGACAAAAACCTCGAAGTGAGCTCAGATCAGGGAAATCGAGAGGTATTTTCCCGAAAAAAGGCTTTGCAGAGCTCACTGTGAGGAAAGACATCCAAATTCCTGAAATCCCAGTCTATCTGAATTCGGCTTTGGTGGGCAGGTTTTGCGGCAAAATCACTAGTCGTGCTACTCTATAGAACTGGATGGACGTAAATTGGACTTCCCTGTTAGGTTATAGACCCGACTTCCATGTCTTACCACGAGGGTGGTTCCTATTAAATATGCGTCAGGAAGAAGATAGACCCAAGATGTTAAGTCGGAATTGGTGTTGGGGCCCTTCAGGTCTAATCCTTGAAAATTGGAGGGTGGATTTTAATGCTAGGAAAGAGCCCCATAATAAGCAGCAAGTCTGGGTAATCCTACCAGGTCTTCCGATGTTTTTTTGGCAACTACCAATGCTTGAAGCCATCGAAAATAAACTTGGGAAGTTCGTGGCCATGGAAGAATAGTGGGAAACCAAGTTCGATAGGAGGTGAATTAAAATTCTCGTGGAATTGGATCTAAAGGACGGTCTGTATGAAGAAGTGAAAATTCAAATGCACAGCAGGACCTGGACTAAGAAGCTTGATTACTGGAAATTATCCTTACGCTGCTTCAACTGTCGTAAGGTGGGCATCTTCAGAAGGATTGCTCAGTTCAGAGGAAGCAGGGCAATTTCAAGAAGGTCTGGATAAAGAAAGATAAAGATAAAACACAATGTTCCCCTCATGGTGCTATAGTCGAAGACGTGAAAGGTGGCAAAGAAAAGGTGATAGATGGCGTTGAAGCGTCAACTATGTAACAACTATTGGTCTATAATGCTACGTCGGAGGACCCTCTCATAGGTGGACTCGCTGCCTCAACGACAGTTGGAAGCAGGTCCATTGACAAAAACAACGACAACAACAACGTGACTCAGGAACATGTAAAGCTGATGGGGTGCAAAAAGGTGTTGACGTTGAGTCCATTCCGAAGCTACCTTTTTGTTGCAAGGATGGTGCGGATTTGTTAAGCGGAACGTCCGAAACCCCCGAACCTTCAGGCACAAACCCACTTGGTCTTTCCTCAGAAGAGGTCCCTGGTTTGACGTCGGAGCCTTCAAAACTTATACATAAAGGTACTTCCCCATTTTCCATTGTCCCTTCCTTTCCTTCTTTATCCTTTTCAAACTTACTTCCTTGTGATATGGAAAACCCTACCCCTGTCATGAATTCCGTTCCTTCTCCTAGACTCTCGACCTCTAGTTCCAATCCCCCAAATTTTGTATCTCACAGGAAGGTCTACAACCTGCGCTCAAACTCGACCTTTTCTAAGGAGGACCCTGTGATTTCTTCGGGTGGCATTGCTCTTAACCCCCTGCCCAAAATCCAGTTGGGAAGAAAATCTTTCCTTTCGAAGGCTCAAAAACAAGCTATCTCAGATATTAAATTCGGAAAATAGACAACTATAACCCGGGCTCTTAGAGTTAACAAATCCCTTAGCAAGGGTTCTTAATGCTTATTCTCTCCTTAAATATAAGGGGGCTAGGGGGAGCCTCCAAACAAATATCCCTCAAGCGAGTGGTCTCGAGCTTAAAACCTTTTGTACTGCTATTTCAAGAGACCATGATGGATGGGAAGAAGGCCGAAGAAGTCATTTTGAATTTTTTGAAAGATTGGAATATACAAAGTATGGATGCCTTGGGACACTCTGGTGGGATTGTAACAGCCCGAAGTCCTGGTCTCTCCTTGCTCTCGGTAGATTGTCTTGACTCGACTCTTGGAACTACCTTGGAGGATACGGAATCTGGCCTCACTGTCTCACTTTTAAATGTTTATGGTCCATATTTTGATAGGAAATCTTTCTGGGAAACTCTCGAGAATTCTAACTTTTTGTCAAAGCCAAATTTAATTCTGGGAGGGGATCTAAACTTGACCCTCTCCGCCAATGAATATTGGGTTAAGAGAGCAACCTGGAGAAATAAGAGGGGTGGGGAATGTGCCATTTCCAAAAGGATTGATAGATTCATGATTAGGGAATCCTTATTAAATGACCAATTGATTGTTCAATCCTCAATTGAATTAGGAGGCTCCTCGGATCACAGACCAATAACTCTCAAGCTCTCAATTCTTGAAGAAAAACCACCTCCTCCTTTCAGGTACAACCCACTTTGGTCTGAAAATGAAGAGTATAAAAACTTGATTTCCTCCACATGGACATCGCTTGTAGAAACAAGGGGCCATTCCTTTATGCAACAGTTTATGGATAACCTGAGGAAGGTGAAAAAAGTTTCCAAGGATTGGGATAAGAAACACAAATTTCAATTCCAAAAGGAACTGAAGGAATTTGAAGCAGAAATTGAGGAACTTTTCAGAAAGAACACCGCTGGGATTTTCTCTATTGAAGAAGTGGGAAGGCTATCGGGGTTGGAAAGTAAAAAAGATACTATTCTTCTACAGGAAGAAAAGAAATGGAGACTAAAGAGAAGGGCGTTATGGCTGGCTGAAGGGGAAAAGAATACCAAATACTTTCACAAGTTTGCCTCCCATAGAAGAAGCTTAAACACTATCACCAAAATTAAGAATGAAAATGGAATCATGGTTAACTCCTTTGCTGTTAAAGCCAGTGAAGCGGAAAGACATTTTTCTTCCATTTTTAGAGAGCACTGAGGTAGCCCTATTTCTGAGATCTTAGAAGTATTAAAAACCTTTCCTCGCTTATTCACTGAAGATATAAATGAGGAACTTAACAAAGAAATTACCCAGGAAGAGATTAGATGGATACTCTTTTCCTTTCAAAATGGAAAAAGCCTAGGACCTGACAGTTTTTCAGTGGATTTTTTTCAATGCTTCTATGAACTTGTAAAGGAGGATATCCTGAAGGGGTGGTTAAAGAATATCAAAAGTATGGAAAATTTTTGGGAGCTATGAATTCAACCTTCATTACTCTAATTCCCAAAAAATAGAAAGCCTCCACCTTTGATGACTTCAGGCCGATCTCCTGCTGTAATGTCATTTACAAGGTGATCTCTAAAACCATTACACAAAGGCTGAAGCCAATTCTAAGCAAGATCATTTATGAAGAACAGTTTGGTTTCCTCCACAATAGAGAGATTCATGATGTAGTATCCTTGGCGCAGGAAGCCTTACATACTATTAACAAAGAGAAGATTTGTGCCTTTGCCCTTAAACTAGACCTCTCCAAGGCCTATGATAGAGTGGACTGGACTTTCATGAGGCTGGTTTTAATCCAAATGGGAATAGACCTGGAAATGGTAGAGTGGATAATGGGATGTATACAATCAACTAACCTTGCAATTCTTTTGAATGGCTCCCCCACTAACTTTATACAACCTACTAGAGGTCTGCGAAAGGGGTGCCCCTTGTCTCCCTTCTTGTTTCTTGTGATCGTTGAAGCTCTGAGTCATCTAATCCTGGATGCCAAATCTAAAAGGAAAATCGAAGGTGTCCGGGTTTCAAGCACTGTAGAAGTCACTTACACCCTTTTTGTTGATATTTGCTACTTCTAGGAAAAGGCTCTAACAGGGAATTTGAGGGCCTACGCTTCTATTCTTGAAACTTATAAGAAGGAAACATGCATGGAGATTAATATTCATAAATCCATTTTAGCTCATAACGAGTTCTCGGATGCCCTGTTACAGTCCTCATACACAGTCTTTCCCTTCCTAATCTCTCCTATTAAGGATGGATTTAAGTATCTGGGTTTCCTCCTAAAACCTAACAACTATTCCTTTCAGGACTGGATATGGTTGTTCAAGAAGGTTGAAGCTTGGATAGATGCATGGATGAATCGTTTTTTATCACGAGAAGGAAGGTTGGTTCTGCTAAAAGTTGTGCTTCAAAGCATCCCGGTTTACTGGGCAATGATAACTTATTTTCCAAAGGAATACTAACCAAGCTTAGAAAAAAGTGTTTCTCCTTCCTCTAGACGACAAGCAGACAAAAAGAAGGCATTCCATTGGTCAAGTGGTCTACCTTGTCTTTTCCTAAGGAATTAGGTGGATGGGGCATAAAAAATACAACTATGTTTTGGAAAGCATTAGTTGCCATATCACTTTGGAGGCTTACCCAGAACCCTGAGTCATTATGGGGTAAAGAAATGATTTTCAAGTACTGCCCAGGTTCCTCCATAATAGATTGGTTTAGAAACCCAATCAAAACCTTTAAAAATGGATCTCTCGGCTAGAAAGCAATGGTGATCTCCTTTCCCCCGGTTGGTAACTGGATAGCATGGGAGATAGGGGATGGGAAAAAAGTAAGGATTGGAGAAGACCCTTGGGAAGGTAGTGGAGACAACTACAAGATCTCTGAACCTTTAGTAGCCAAGCTAAGAGGACAAAGAATATGTGTCCTAACAGAGTGGGAAGAACAGGTTGGAAGTCTGCCCTAGATTTAAGTTTGAATGGAGCAGAAACAACTGAATGGGAAAATTACGTCCACACTTTGAATGCTAATTTTATTCACCTCATTGATGATTCCGAGGACAAATTAATTTGGACTAAAAATGTCCATAATGGAGACTACACATCGAAACTTGGTTATGAAGTCGATTGCCATGAGCATTTCAGAGAAGAAGTGAAGTGGTGGTGGCTTAAACTTTGGAAGATCCACAGTCCTTTAAAAACCAAGATAACCCTTTGGTTGGCACTTACCAACAAACTTCTTACTTAGGAAGTTTTGAAAAGAAGAGGATACAAAGGCCCTGGTTTTTGTGTTTTATGCAAAGCCTAGGATGAAACTTCTTCTCATTTATTTGACGCGTGCCCTTATGCAGGTTCTGTTTGGAACTTAGTGGCTCGATTTGTCAACTACAATACTCCACCAAAAAATAATCCTTTGGAACAACGTTCAAAATATTGGTGGCTCAGCAAAGGAGTACGCAGTTATGATGCATTCCCAGTACTCTTTGTCTTTAGTATCTGGACAACACGCAATAAAGCTATCTTTCAAGATGTTTTAGTCCCTCCTGACATTACTAGTGCCCTCTTGTTGAAGGATCTACAGGAACATATGCACGTACCAAAACCTAAAAAAAAGAGAAAGATTTCTGCTCCAGTCATTGATAAAAACATTCCCTGGGATTTCTTCGACGGAGCCAATCAAGGAGATCTGCCGCAGGGGGGTGCTGGAGGAATTATCTTTCAAATTGAAAACAAAAAGTTATGCTTCAAATATGCTACTGGCAGGTCAACAAATAGTAAGGCATAGTTATTTGCTCTATGGGCAGTGTTAAAGCTAGCCAAGAATGCGCAATTTTCAAGGATCCAAATTTTTGGAGACTCTAAGGTGGTGATCGATTGGGAAAACGAGTTGAATGAGATTAGAGTTCCCAATATTCAACATCTTTTAAGGGAGATCAATGTCTTGAAGACCACTTTCGAATCGGTCACCTTCAACCACATCTATAGAGAGCTCAACATAGATGCAGATTCACTTTGCAAACTGGCACTTGCCCTGCAACCCGGTAGCATGGAGATAGAAAATCACGGAGATAATCCAATCTCCAGATCACTTGTAAGGATGTATTGAGAGGCATAGATATTTTTTGTAAATTTTTGTGGAACAACATACAAAAATTGCAGGTTGAGAAGCAATCTCTTGATGTAAGCTCTGACGAGCATTATTGTGTATGGCTATTATGAGCCTTCTCATTTTGGAACAAGACTGGAAGGTTGTAGACAGTCTATATGATGTAATCTCTCATGAGCAGTTTATGTTTATTCGATGAATAAAAATATTTTTTTCCTTTGGAAAAATTTATGTCATGTTTGAGCATGGTTGACTTTAATACATAGTTGAAGTTAAAGAAGGTAGACTACAGCAACCGTATCCCGTTGGATGTTAATAGTCGAATCTGACTCTCATATTGAATAACAAATAGGAATAATATATTAGATGATATCAATATTACATTTGTGGTCCCCTATTTATATGATTGGGGCTACCTATTCGAGGAGTCGTGTCCTCTTAAGTTAATTATTTAATTATTATATTGAATGATTATTTAATTGTATTATTTACTATTTGTGTTTGTAGCATTGCCACCCCCTTTAAGGGAATCTTTGTCCTCAAAGCTGATTTTATTGATATTGACTTGATTATGGATTTGTGATGAAGCGTTAACTTGGAAAATGTGTATTCTAGATTGGTTCCTTTCTCTGGATGTGATCCCGGACCTTCGTGTTGTACTCCTTTCTGTTTGAGTGGTGAGTTTTTGAAACAATACAACTTGTAATTATTTGTTTTCCATATCGTCTTTTGGATTCCATTTATGAGCAATTGTGGATCTTCATTACCAACACATTTGTGTTGTATCAATTCTTTCATGATAATTGCTTTTAAGGCTAAAGGTCTATGTTCACTCTCTTCCTTCCCAAAAGAGAATTCAATTATATTACTTCCGCTTTTTGTACTGGTGGAGGGTACAACATTGGGTGTCATAATAATGGAGGCATTTTTAAGGGACAGCCTTCGATCCTGGAATTCAAGGTGATGGTCATTCTTGAGTGTTTGGAGTTTGAAGACATCAACATGATCTTTCTCACTTTCATCAAGCCATACTATTGTATATGTCTTAATCCATCTTACCGCCTTAGTGACTGTACAGTTTAATTCTAACAATTTCAAGGATGTGTGACAATTTTCATAGATATGATGCACATCTGAACCGACATCAACTTGACCAAAAATATCTCGGTATTGTACTAGTTTTCTTTTAATGGTGGCCTCCATGGCTTCTTCATCGAAAGGAATTTTAAGAGGCTTCTTTCTTAATTTACACATGACTACAACCAAGGATTCAATTTTGGTGCTATGTAAATGTTGTTCATATGTATTAAGTGACTTAGTAGGACGTCCTGACCATGTGTATGCAATAACGGTTATGTTATTTGGTTTAGAAATAATATGCCCACTGTCATACTCATCATTATCAACAGTTTGCAAAGGCACAACTTCTACAACACTCTTTACACGTGTGTTTGTAGAATCATCATCAATTCTTTCAACCTGTTTGGGTAGATGTTGACTACAATCCGACAAAACTGATTGAGAACAATGTGCAATTGCGTTTTCATGCTCCTTATTCTCTCCAAACATGGTATTATCATTTTTTTCATCATGATGCTTAGCATGAATAATTTCCTCTGGCATGCCATTAGCTATTGTAGATCCATTATCTACAACTTCATAATCCACAACTGGTGGATGTTGATCTAATGCAGACCCCTGCTCTATCATCTTGTTGTTGTGGTCTTTTTCCACACTCTCAGTCATAGTTTCCCTTAATATATCTTCTTCATCCTCTGTTTGTATGTCTTCTTCGAGATACTTATTAGTAATAGTGGCTTGATTTTCATCAAGGTTATCTCTAATTATTCCAATTCCATGGGAGACATAGGATTTAAATCTTTTCTCCTCAAAACTATCATCGTCATCACTGAGAGAGGACCAATCTTTTCGATACTTATCAGCAACACCAATTAGACTCTCGTTGGTATTGTGAACAATGCCATCTTTACTTGTTCCAATTCCACGGGAGATGATGGCTTTAAATATCTTCTCCTCATAACTTTTATCGTCATCATTGAACAACTTCATGGTTAAAAGTTTGAGACTCAATTAATAATAAGAATTAATAATTTCCACTAAAATTTAAATTTTATAATAGTTATTATTATTTTAGAATAATAATATTATTAGAATTTTTTTCTTCTAAATGAAGAAAGTTAGAGCTATAAACAATTATTATTATTATTGATTTATTAAATAATAATAATAATGTCTTAATATTGTAGGAAAATATATTATAATAATAATATATAATATATTTTGGAATGGTGAATTAGGTTTGGAAGAGATGGGTATCGCAGTGGTGGAAAAATGTGGAGCCACGACAAGAGAAGGGATGGCGTGGAGCAGGCCGTGAAATAGATGCGCGAGAGGAAGGGATAAGAGAGGAGAGATGGCGGGGATGAGATGGAGTGTGATGGAGGGAGATGTGAGGAGCCAAATCTGCAGGAGGAGGGTGAGGTGTGGAGGCGTTGGAGTGAGCGGAGACTGGGGTTAGCGAGAAGTGTGGGGCAGGAAGATTGGGAGGTCGAGTGGAGATGGGATGGCAGAGAGGATAGGAGGAAGGAGGGAACAACACAGGGGGGAATGTTCAGGAGGAAGGCGGGATGGGGGAGATCACTGAAGTGGAGCGAAGTGTGGGAGGATACAGGGGAGGGAGGGCGTGGGAAGGCATGTGCAAGAAGATGGAGTCGAGGTTGGTAGAGTGAGTAGGGATGAGTGTGGGAGTGCGCAGGTGGAGTGGAGCACGGGCGTGGATGGAGCTTGATGGAATGGTGTATGGGCGTGAGATTGTGCAACAGGGAAGAGAATGCATGCGCGTGGGGAAGAGGGAGATGAGTGATGGAGAGAGGTTGTTGTGTGAAGTGAGGGGGCGAGTGGAAGGTAGAGGCAATCGCAGCGAGAGTTGGGAGTAGAGAGACGAGAGTGTGATGGAATAGGAGCAACTGGAGTAAAGGAGATGGGCATGTGAGTAAGTGGGGAATGAAGCATGAAAATGGAGAGGACAGAGATGGGTGGAGTAGTGTAATGGAGGATGTGAGAAAATGAGCCGAATCTGAGCTCTATAGGGGAGGAGCGAAAGCTCTGATACCAAATGCAGCAACCGTATCCGGTTGGATGTTAATAGTCGAATCTGACTCTGATATTGAATAATAAATAGGAATAATATATTAGATGATATCAATATTACATTTGTGGTCCCTTATTTATATGATTGGGGCTACCTATTCGAGGAGTCGTGTCCTCTTAAGTTAATTATTTCATTATTATATTTAATGATTATTTAATTGTATTATTTACTATTTGTGTTTGTAGCATAGACTTTGAAGCATGGTTGACCATTCTTTAGGCATGGTTGAAGTTGACCTTGGTTGACATAGCCACAAGAACATGGCCAACTATTATTTGATCATATTAAAAACTCTAACTACATTTTTAAAGCGGTTGATTAACTTTGAACCATGGTTGACTTTGATCCATAATTTACTTTTAAGCAAAATTGACAATAAACCATGGTTGAATTGAATCCATAGATAATAATACTTCATGGTTGACTTCAATCTATAGTTAAATTTTCAACAAGGTTGAATTTGAACCATTGTTGACTTCAATCCATAGTTGACTTTAAACCATTGTTGACTTTTAAACAAGGTTGACTTTGAAACATGTTTGGCTTAAATCCATAGATAATAACAGGCTATGGTTGACTTCAATCCAAGGTTGATTTTAATCCATGGTCGACTTTAATCCATGCTTGACTTCAATACAAGATTGACTTCAATTCAAAGTTGACTTCAATCCATTAATAATCTTAACATTAATTATGTCAATCCATGGTTGACTTCAATCCATAGTTGACTTCAATCAATGGTTCACTTTGAACCATGGTTGACTTCAATCCAAAACCACATTTTGAAAAGTGGTTGATTGAATTTGAATCATGGTTGACTTCAATCCATAGTTGACTTTTAAGGAAGGTTGACTTCAATCCATAGTTTACTTTTAAGCAAGGGTGACTTCAATCCAAACTTCAAGACATAGTTGACTTTTAACCAAGGTTGACTTCAATCCATGGTTGAATTCAATCCATAGTTGGTTTGAATCTAAGGTTGACTTTAGTTCAAGGTTGACTTCAATCCATTGTTGAGTTCAATCCGTAGTTGACTTTTAAGCAATGTTGACTTCAATCCAAGGTTGACATCAATCCAAGAGTGACTTCAATCCATAGTTGAATTTTAAGCAAGGTAGACCTCAATCCATAGTTGACTTTTATGCTAGGTTGAATTTAATCCAGTGTTGGCTTCAATCTAAGGTTGAATTGAATCCATGCTTCACTTCAATTCACAATTGACTTTTAAGCAAGGTTGACTTCAATCCATGGCTAATTTTAATCCATGGTTGACTTCAATCCATTATTTACTTCAATCCAATGTTGACTTCAATCCATAGTTAACTTTTAAGCAAGGATGATTCAATCCAAGGTTGACTTAAATCCATGGTTGACTTCAACTCATAGTTCACTTCAATCCAAGGCTAACTTCAATCTGTGGTTGACTTGAATCCGTGGTTGACTTCAATCCAAGATTGACTTTAATACAGAGTTGAATTTGAAGCAAGGTTGGCTTCAATCTAAGGGTGACTTCAATTCCAGGTTGATTGCAATCCAAGGTTGACTTCAATCCATGCCTTCTTCATGGCTTACTTTGGTTGACTATGGTTGCATCATGGTTGACTATGGTTGACTCTTGTTAATCGTGATTGTGTTTAACAATAAATGACCATATCCCATGGTTGACTATGGTCAAGTTTGGTTAACAGTGTTCACTATGTTTAACAATCAATGATCATATGCCATGGTTGATTTTGATTGAATTTGGTTAATCGTGGTTGAATTTGATTAACTTTGGTTGACTTCGATTAACTATGGTAGCTTTGGTTGACTTCAATTCAAGGTTGAATTCAATCCATGGGTGACTTCAATCCAAGATTGAATTTAATCCAATGGTTGACTTCAATCCATTAATAATATTAACATTAATGACTTCAATCCATGGTTGAATTCAATCCATAGTTGAATTCAATCAATGGTTGACTTCAATCCAAGGTTGACTTTGAACTATGGTTGAATTCAATCTAGTGACCATATTTTTAAAAGTGGTTGATTGATTTTGAACCATGGTTGACTTAAATCCATAATTGAGTTTTAAGGATGGTTGATTTATTTTGAACCATGGTTGACTTCAATGTATAATTGACTTTTAAGAAAGGTTTACTTCAATTCATAGTTGAATTTTAAACAAGGGTGACTTCACAGGGGGTTCACTCAGTGAACTTGTTACATAGCACGATTGTTCATGGGATATTAAAGAATATCCCTAATTTCATTAAATATTGGAAAATGCCTCCTAAAATTGTATTGTTGAACCCCCCTTCCAATATACCTTTCCAATTAAGAAAACCCCTAGTTTCACCAGATATTGCAGGTATCCAATTTTATCAACCCATTTTTAATACTCCCTTTATATCATATTATCAAGTTATAACAAACATGATCCCTAACACATCTTAGTATAAGCAAACATGATGCTAAATAAAATAATAGTATAATGCTAATAATGATCCCATCGGGATTGAAGGGGCAACTAATCAAATTTGGTAATCAAGTTCTACAATCAGAAAAGGGTCCTTGACTGGATAACAGACAATAAACTATCCCTCAACTCAAACATAGTGAAACACATATGATCATATATGATGCTCATTCCTTTACAAATGCAATTAAGGGAAAATGTATGTTTAAATTTTGGTCCTCACATTCCCGAACCTGTTATTCTGCATCTTGTCACATGGATTGCATATTTTTTTTCATGTACGTATCTCTTACCTCAAATATAAGTGTGAGAAGTTGGGAACACACTTCATTTAACGTAGTCGTTACATATTGAATCCATCAATGCTAATTTTTTGCAGTACTCATATGTAGATCAAATGAAGGATATTTGTAAGATGCAGGGGTTCGAGAGGGAGTATGCAATAAAAAATGGTTATTCTTACTCTGCGAAGGTTGTATTAGCAGGTTCCAGAAGAGAACCAGATCAATTTCAACATAAGGCAACTCAATCTCAATTTCCTTCATTATCTGTGTCTCTGCCCTCTAACATCTCAGTAGCGGTTATGTTATTAAGAAAGTGAAAAAGAGAATCTCATTCCACTGCATATAAAAATTAAGATCGATGTAATGCATCCAATCAACAAGGGGCACCGAAAAATTGCAACTCCTTAATCTCCCTCTCTTAGGAAGAATTTGAGACATCACAAAACTTCAAACAAGTAGAATATGCTGGCCAAAGATAATTGAGCATCATTGAATATGTTAATAGAGCACATTATTCTATGGGACAAAGTTCAAATAATAGAGCACATTGAGTATGTTAATAAATTGGGAAAGTTGAGTATGGTAATAAGTGGACAAACTCAATTATTTGGGACAAATTAGGAACTTAATATATAGAGTGTTTCCACCTCTATCCAAATATACTTGGCAATTGGATTGAGAATGGGATAGTGAAAAATTGCAAATAATTGCATAGTTGGATGAGGATAGGATTCTAGTTTTGATATACATAAAAAGTCTAAATCATCAAAAAAAGAGTCCAAATCTTATAATGTTAGATTACTCCTGTCCAACCCCATACTCCTTCCAACACTGTCCAACCCCATAGTGGAGGTTTTCCCAAATCTCGCCTAATATACTCCATGGTCAGATAGACACGTTTTCTACGAAAACAGATCCTGGAAGAATGACAATGGAAATTCTTGCAATAATGCAGAGGCTTCCACCCACAACTACCTTTCAACCATAGTCAGATAGAGGCGGTGTTTTCTAAGGAATGACAAGCTAAAGGTGAAGAGTTACGAGGAAGCAATGTTGGAATTCAGAGCAATTCTCAATAGCAATACAAGGATTTTGGAAGCTCATCTAGGACATGCCTATGGGATCTATGAATTGGGTGAATATAAGCAAGCTATAGAACATCTATTTTTTTATCATAGAGCACAACTCCTACAAGGAATTCATGCTTGAAAATATTCCATCTAAAATCTAGTAGGAGTTGTGCATGGAATAATAACAATTCTAAATCAGCACAACTGCTACAGGGAACCATAACAATTCTAAATCAGCAGATAATGAGTTGGCAATTGATGCACTTCTCCAATGGGCCTTGGTTTGTTCTGCTCGAATTGACTTTGTTGTTCATTTGGACATTTTTGACATCATTCTACAAAGAATCCTTGATCATTCAAATACTGCAAGAAATATATGGGCGTTTATCTTGGAGAATTGATTTAATCCATAGGTCATTTAAGTTGTGACAAGGAAGGTAGGAAGAAGAGGGCATTGCTATCAATTCCCCAATCGTCGTTTCTATGCTGTGGGGAATGCAAAGGGTCCATGCAAACATCTCAATGCCTAGACTCCACAATTTATCAAAGTCTATTGTAATTCATTCCTTTTGAATCCACCTTGCACCCTATGGAGTTTAATCCATTAATGACTTCACCAGGAAATGATGGGTGAACTTGATCTTAACAATTCACTAGAAATACTATTAACAATCTTGGCCTTTGAAGTTAAACCACAAAAATTTGGGAAATTTTATCCTAAACAGTGATAATACAGTCAAATAAGTTGCATTGCAACAATTTTACAATCTTATAAATTAAATATAGTATATGTCCTTTTATTTTCTGCAGTAATCCCAAATGCGACCCACTATTTTCTTTTTCAAGAACCTATAAGAAGGTAAAGAACACATTCTTAGAAGGATTTTATATTTGATTTACTCTAATATAGCCCACTTCTGAACCATATATTTCAGAAACGTTGATCCTAATTACATTCTTCTCCCATATGCAATTAGGTCTGGATTTTAAACAGTGAAATATGGGTATAGTATCGACTCCAAATACTTTTCTTGTAGCAATTGTGCTTACCATCATTTATTTTCTAGTTTGCTATTTTTTAATTTTACATGTAGCATAAATAATCTTCACTTTCTACAAGGGAATCCAGACTCCTGTGTGAGTGTGTGTGTGTGATTCTCTCTTTTATATCTACTTCTCTCTTGTGCAATGTGTTGGTGGTGATTTGTTTTCATTAATAATTAAACTCTTCTAGAATTGGATCACTTCTACACATTACATAGAATACAACCTATAAAAAAACTAAAAAAAACTCATTTTTAATTTCTTTTTCATCTGCAAAATAGGTTCAAGAAATTATTATGAGAGATCCCAACCTGTATGAGCACTGTTTTGATGGATCCATTGGGGAAGAAGCCATTTAATTTGGTGTGGGTTTCTGTAATGTGAATCAGTATGTGCAATATCTCCATTGCATTGGTTTAGACATATATTCTTCTCAAGTGCAACATTTTGGGATGTTGTCCTAAGATGAGAATCATTGTGGAATGATAGTATCTGCTAGAGTACCGAAACTTTTTACAGTTAGCAGGTCATAATAATTTATAAATTTGAAAAAGATATTATAATTTAAAAAATGCTATTTTTTAAAGCATAATAAAGCATAATATTAAAAGGGAGAATTCAAGATGGGGTGAAATATAGGAAATGACAGTTGTTTCCCATGGTGTTATGTCAAAACAAAACAAGAATAGAGACATCTTCAAGAACGATCAGTTTAGAAAATTAAAAATAGAAACCATCACAAATAAGATGAAAACATTGTACTAATAGAATCCATTTGCATAAGCCTAGAACCACTGTCACCTTAGGTGTTAGAAGCTTGAAATACATCGATTCAATAAACCCTATTCCGACCCTCTAAGTCCATAATACAGATAATATTGGCTAAGCCCAATGTGTGAAGGTAGAGGATGGTATCCTGTTTTTTATCATTTTATCAGATTAAAAAATCAGGAGGCATACATACATACCTGAGTAACATCTTTTGTAATATTGAGGGGTTTCACATATGCATGAGGTTCCATAGAAGCAACTGCCTTGAATAGGGTGATTTGTTATTTTTATAACCCCTCTTTTCTTATCCACTAGCAAATTGTGAGGTTTCAAGTCCCTGTAAACCCAAATCATTGACATTGTAAGTGGAAGAAGGTAGAACATTGATAGTATGCAAAACCATTTCAGACAAAAAGGCCCAAAATCACAAGAATATAGCTCGAGTAGGATATCCAAATCTCTAGATAATCAAGAGCATTACTGGAAATAAAAAGAATTCTGAAGGCACGCAACAACTTACACAATGATGCATGGGAAATGTGAGGAAGCAAGTTCACATGTTGCAAATTGCAATGTTTTCATGGTATTCTTCAGTTATAGAGTTAAATTCATGCATTTTTTTTCTTTAGGATGTACATTGTAATGTAAATTTGAACAATAATCTACAAAATTAGCAATAGGATTTGAGAAAAAAATATAGGGTTTCAGTTGCACAAAAGCCTTTATGCTACAAGTATAAATTCTTTAAAACAATCTCTGTATTCTATGCTTTATTCTTCATCAAAATAAAACCCTAGAATCGTAGCAGCAAATTCCTCATCTCGTCCCTAATGCACTCGACGCACAATATATTGAATCCCTTAGATAAAAACCTAGAAAGTATGTCAAACATTAAAAGCAACTGGAATAAATAAATGAAATTGGGAAGAAAAAACTGTAGGTCACGAGTTCAATTATTGTAGAATTGAATGGTTGTGGTGCTGGAAACAAGGGAATCAATGAATCAGGAGATTATTTTACATCAAATAATTCATATACTTCCAATTTTCCATGATTTCTCAATTTCCGTGCTTAGAAAATAGTTTGTTGCCCACCAAAAGGCCCAAAATCACAAGAAAAAAAAAACTAAAATTAATAGAACATCAAAGCAGCATTGAAATACAACTGGCCAAAGAAATGGGATTCTTCAAAACTTAAATGAGCTGCCTAACATAAAAAATTCCTCATTATAACACACTTATATGGCCTAATCAGACAACATAGAAAATTCAAATATCAATTTTAGTTGAAGATACAAAAACTGCGGAGGAACCTACCTTAATAATCTTGGGAGGCATTTTTCTCTAGCTTCGATAATAACTATCAATTTACTTATTATTTTCAATGACATTACATTACTCTCCCACCGTTTCCATGGACAATTATATACATATATTCTCAGGATGGTTTCATTCGCAGCGTCCTACTCACTGTTTCCATGGACAGTTGTATGCACAGATTTTACAGATGGTTTCATTCGCGGCCTCTTGTTCAAATCCTGTGAGGGGTCATTTTAACACAAGTCTCAAGAAATATTCACCACGATTTTAGCATAATAAACCCCAATGAAGGGAATTTTGTGATTCAGTAACAAGGATGACCAGCAATGGACGAATAACATCAACACCACCACCCAAAACAACAATAGCACACACACCCACAAACAATGAGGAAAAATACCAATGGTGAAGTGGATTCCTTCGGCCTCATGGTTTCTCAGATTGCAGGGGTGTAGACATGTGAAGGTATTGGGTTCCAATCCTGCCAACAATTATCCCTCTAATCCCTTCTGGAAATCTACGACAAAAGGTAGAAGGGGATTCGAAAAATAAGTACAAAAGGGTCTTCCCATCCTTGTTCTCAGTTTGTTCCACATAAAATGTAGAAATAATGTGCTTAATCTAATACACCTCTGATACCTCTCAATGTGGATATCCTGAGGAAGCATCTATAGAAGGAAAATATCACGGAGATCGGTGGGAGGAAGACCCTCATCATCACACTCCAGCCTCGTTTTCTTAAGGCCGACCAATTTCCCTGTGTTCTTATCATTGGCCTTGTACACCTTCCCATAGGTTCCTTTTCCAAGATTCTCCAATTTCTCATGAGCATCCATACCTAGTTACAACGCACACAACAAAATAATAGACAACAAAATTCGCAGAGGACAGAATTCTAAGGGTTTGAGAGGAGACGAGCCACAAGATTGCTTGCACTACAAGTTACAGTAATGGCTGGGAGGTTTAATGGTGGTATATTTAGTAGTAATGGCCGGAGGACAGAATTCTAAGGGTTTGAGAGGAGACGAGCCACAAGATTGATTCCAATACAAGTTACAGTAATGGCTGGCAGGTTTAGTGGTGGTAGATTTAGTAGTAATGGCGGGAAGGTTCAGTATGTAAGGGTAAGGTTAAAGTAAAGGTAAGTGTTTTTTTTCTTTATTTTTTAATATTTGTTAATAATAAAAATGATAAATTCAAAATTTAATAGAAATTTTCAAAAATTAATTTATAAATATAAATTCTAACTTTTAGAAAAAAGTGAAATTCTAATAGACCAACATAAAATATATAGTGTCTACCTACAACAAGCAAAGATTAATAAACAAAAAAAATTATAAATCACCATCTAACTAATAATAAAAGTGTTCTAAGGTTACCAGAATGTTATTTTCCTCCAAGAGGAATTTGATGGAAATTTTTAGCCTTTAATTGAATATCCTTACTCTAATTCTCTTTGTTAAGGAAATTTCTATATAATTTTAAAAGTAAATCAATGGAATATATATCTACTTTTTAACGTAAGTAATTGAAAAATTAAACACCATTACATATTCTATCTTATTTTTTATTTGAATCTTATAAGAAAAAACACATATTATTAATTGTTAGACCCACTCATCAACTAAAGATATATAATGGTTCAATTATAACACTATAACAAATAAAGATATTAAAATTAGACATATAAATGAAATTCACAATTCATTCATACATAATGGTGTGTACAATTGGGAAATAATTAACTTTAATTTCTCTTTAAGGAATACAATTGGTAAACATGACATGGAAAATGAAATTCCGTGACTTTAAAAGTGGGGTGGTTCAACCAATATTATCTACAACACAATCTAGTCAAAAATGAGATTTATGGTCACACACTATAGCCCCCTATCATAGTACAAAAATCATCCAAACACTCTAGTATCCCACTCACCAAAGGTTGAGAGAGCCCAATGGATAGAAGGAAATCATTAATGTTTTCCTTGGCTCTATATGGAATTGGTGCATACAAAAGCTTTAGTGTAAAATACATGGATGGATGTACAAATACCTTCCTTTGGTTGGTAAGCTTACAACATGTTACCCCTCATATCACATGAGTATTTTTCCGAAGTTGAAGACCCCACCCAAGAAGGATGTGTTTGGAGTATGATGGATTTGAGCCATACTTTTGGTTACTTGGATGCACATCTATCAGTGACTATCATTCAGTTGGAATCTTCATCATGGGTCTCATATATCTACATGTTTATATGATGGATCTCTTAGCTTGATGAAGGGGATTTTGCTAGTGCAAACTCTTGTAGACACTTCCTTTGTGACTATTTATCTATTGACCACTTTGGTGGGTGATAAGGTGTCTTATACATACATGCCAAAAAGACATTATATTTCGAAGGGTGGATGATTTCTCCTTGCTAAATTCTACCTCTATGCTCTCATTCACCCTTGGTCAAAAATTCTAAGTAAAATCCTTATCACCTTCATAATTCTTCTATGTTTGGAGATTTTTGATATTTGAAAATATATTGAAAATAAACCTTGTTAACTTTTACAATCTTTCAAATTATTTTTCCTTTGACCCATCAGAAAAACCAATTGACCAAATTGTATTTACAAATTTCTTAAAATTTTCATATTTGTGAAATAACTTAGTGTTAATATGCCCCTCTTCCAACAACATGGATTTACTTTTGAGCCTCCACTCTACCTCCTTTTTTGTCTAAAAGTTCATTTTTTATCCTCTATTGTCTTTAAATCTAGCAACTCTTCAACATTGGAAGACCCTCTGACATTATTTTCAAAAGGAGTGGTTATGTTTCTTTTACGCTTTCTATGTCTACCTGATTTTATTCCTTTTTCGTCTTTGCTCTCCCTACAACTAAATTCTTAACTTGTTTGAGATTGGAGGCAAATTGAAGAATAATTGAATCTCATCAACAAGGATCATAAAATTTCCATTTTTGTAATAATAAGTCTAAAATAATCCTTAGCCAACCAATCATGATTAGATTTAACAAAAAATGGATGTTTTTTATCCTCCTTTTTCTAGTTGTATAAGAATAAGTAGATAATCATATAAGCCATTGTTTCCTACCCAATAGTTGTATCTTTCAACCTACTCCACCAATTTTAATACCATTAAGAATATACCCATCATCTTAGAGATGCTTGTTCTTCCATGTTAGCACCCAAACTAGCATCTTAAGATTGAATTCCTAAAATCAATGATAGCATATGGAAAACTAAGAGGGACACCATTGTCACCAAACATAACATTTTTTGTCTATTTAGGCTATCTCTTCTCTAACTCAGAGGTGGAATCCCTAGGGTAGGATTACTAGAGTTAAACAATGGAGTACATGGTGAAAATGAAGAGTAACTTTAGAAAAACAAAGTGTTTTGTTTTTTGTAAAATATAAGAGTCATGAAGGAATTAGAGACTAGTGTTTTAGACAATGGGAAAATGGGGTCAACCAAGGATTGCATGAGTCTTTCTTTAGGAAGACCAGAAAGGGAAAATATCACAATGCACAAACCTAGATGCTCTCTAGGGGATGTGTGGGTTTTAGACATCACACAAAAGGAAATTTCTAGAGAAAAAAAAATTCAAATGATCTCAAGGAGGAAAGCTACATTCAAAGGAATAAAAAAACACATGATTTATAGACATGAAATATGCACCTAAACTACACTTCCAAATGATAACAATCACATAAAAGATATAAATCCTAATCCTTCATTACCTCAATTCCATTAACAATTTGAAGATCCATTAACCAACCAAGCACATGAACAACATGAAAACCCTTCAATAGAGCACTAGCATCAACCATCCTACATCCAGATTAACTATCCATTGTCCATCAAACTCAATAGCTTGTACCCTTGTCCCCCGATTTCCCCTCTGCCCCCCCACCCTCTACTGCTTCTACAATAAATATAATAAAATATACCCTAAATATTTGTATTGCCATATAACATAATTAAGCCCCCTTGGCCCCTTAATACAAGGCAATATATTTTCTTGTTTCTGTATCAAAATTTATTCCCCAATATGAATGGACGTGATAGGATATTGCCTACCAATTGACCCCCCTGTGGAGATTCCAATGTGTGCCACTTGTCCAACAATTCCTAGTCTCCATCTTCCCTCAATTCGAATGGGGAAGCTTCTTGGATGCCATTAATCCCTTGTGCGCCCTCTTGGAGGCTATTTTTAGCCCTGACATGTCATATATGTCATATGTCAGCAATCAGGTCTGAAATTTGTCATAAGTGTCATAGAATCTTCATCATTGTTGTCATAGGAGTTAGGAAATCTAGCTCCAAGTGTCACCATTCTTCTAATATGCCTCTTCCTCTTCCATGGGAGTTTCTCTTATACTCCAATTCGACCTTACATGATTCATGCCATGAATAATACCTCTTCAACTCTTCCAAGTATGTTACCCTTCATATTGAACTCGAATTGGTGAGAGAATAATGCCAAGTGTAGTGGGGAATCTTGCCACATGTGGGTCCCACAACCTCTTATGTGCCCTCATGATCCAATGCCACCTTATTTTCTTTTTATTATTATTTGTTTGACCCATTTAATGTGAATTTGTAAGTCTAAGGTAATTTTGGGTCTTGTAGCTCCCTTATTCCAACTTTTAATGCTTCCACCCCCAACCTAGGGAACTAGTATTTTTCCTCCATGATAGTTCATTTGGATGGGTATATTACAACTTTGAATTGAGAATTTCTCTTAATGTGACCCACCTTGTCCATTTGGATCTAATTTTACATTATTACTAACTTGGACATCATTCTTGGCAATTATTTGACCCTTAGCACCAATTTGACAAACTATCATGAGTATGGCCAAGTGGCTTAGGCCATTGTGACCCAAGGTGTTTGTTATATTTCTTTGTTGGTTCCATCTTGACATTATCGATCCCTCGCTTAATTAATTATTCTTTGATTTCTTCTATTCCTAATCCCATTGACATCCTTTGAACAACCTTTTTTTATGTTCTTCTTGATAGGTCTATCACCAATTGTTGAAGTCTATTGCATTTTTCCTCCAGATGATCAATTTATCTCCTATGTTAATTCGTTAAATCCAAAATATCGGCTGTAGAGGATTGGTTTTCTACAAGATAGCTTTCATATCTCCTCAACACCAACTTAATATTGAAAACTCCACAATAGGCACAATGTCCAGAGTGATTATGCTCGACCCTATAATCACTGAAAGGGATGGACCTCCATTATGGATCCAGGCCAAGTTTCTCCAACGATATGGTATTTCCAAGAGGCTCATCAATATACCAAGGAACCAAACCAATTCGCTCTCCTCTATTCGCAACACCTAACCAAATTTCCTTTAAATAAAAGAACACCAACACAATCATACAACTCAAAATAACAAAATTCTTCCAAATCATTTCAAAGTTACCCCTTTGAAATTATCACACCATATATATTGTGACATTATAGTTCTATTATTATACCAACATAGATTAATCTCAAATCTGGACCTATCAAGCACTCGAGAGGGATCCAATTTCTTGAGCTGTAAATCTTTTTAATCTTAAACTTTTTACACTTCCAAAACAAATTTACACTCAAGAAAGTGGATCCCTCTAAGTCCTTGATAGATCCAATTTTAAGATGGATATGAGTCCATATGGATTTTTTTAATTATTTTTTTATTACGCGGATAGGCGTTTAACCCAAGTGTAACAAGTGTACAGTCGGGATTCATTTCATGGTCGTTTGTTATATTTAAATGCATCTTGATTATTTTTTAATTAATTTTTTTTGGGGGAACATAAATTACAATATCTCTCCTATACTTTGTGTGCAATTATTATTACCTTTATTGATCAACTATAACATAAATTATAATTATATGGTTGACTAAGACGTTAATTGTAATTGTACACTTTGTTTCATCAATATATATAGAAGAAGCTATTATCTTTATTATTCACTTAACAGCAGCTATGGAAACCACGTAAAAGTGTACTGCAGGGCATGGTCGGAGCGGAGTTAGGGTTGGAGTAGATGGCCTTGGAAATGACATGGCAACGGCCATTTCGTCGCAAGATCCATCCCGTAGGGTTTAAAAATCTCGGCAATATGTGTCATATCAACAGCGTACTGCAGTGTCTCACTTACATGACTCCCCTGGCGAATTTTTGCCTCAGCAAGCAGCGTTCTTTTGTATGCGAAGTTGGGAACGGGCATTGTCCCCTTTGTTAAAATTTGAGCATTAATTCACAATACTCTAGGATCTTCACTGAGAGAATAACATGTACAGTATATCAATGCATAATAATCACAATAAGCATGACAAGCATCACAAGAATCAAAAGCATGAGAGACAAGAGACACAGAGTTTCCGTGGGGAAAACCCTAAGGTGAAAAACCCCACAACTTCCTTAGAGATAGAGAGAGCAATGGCTCAACCAAAGTACAACCAAAATACACTGAGATAGTCTCCTAGTAGCAGATGATCCTCCTCCTCACTAGTGCGCCACTTTCTGAGTGAGAGAGATGTACTTTTCCAAATGATTTAAATAGAGATCCCCTGATCTCTATTTATACTAACCTGTTTTCCCAGTGACCTTATGGGGCCGACTTGTCTAACTAGGTACATCCAAATTATAATATATATTCAGGGCCGACCCCACACATGGTGGTCTAATAACCCATCAGCAAGTACACACACTTGCGACACTTGTCAATCCACATGACGACACTTCCTTATAGAGGAATGACACATCTCATATAAGGGTACAATAAATATATATAAAATACACAGATGAAATACATTCCGAAGTTACATATACATCAACACTCCCTCTTAACTAGGAAGGTATTTCTCGACACAGATCTGCTAGACAAGTCTTCTTCTCAGGATCATCGTCACTACTGCTGCTATCTCAACCAATCTCTGAATCTACTCATCATAGGAAGTTCTACAGAGCCAGTCCTTTTTCATATTGGATGTAGGCCCACCACCTGCAGGTCTTCATCATCACTGGCCATACTGTGGAATTCTCAGGACTTATTACGTGCATCACAAAACCTGGATGCAACATCCTAGGCTATTAAGAGCACACAACTCTACCTGTAGGATCTCCCAGGAGCACATTACATGTGACCCATCAAAAAACCTGGCTGAAGCATCCCAGGCTGTTACGAGCACACAGCTCTACCTGTCGGATCTCCTAGGAGCACATTACATGTGATCTCACCACAAAACCTGGCTGAAGCATCCCAGGCTGTTACGAGCACACAGCTCTACCTGTCGGATCTCCCAGGAGCACATTACATGTGGTCCACCACAAAACCTGGCTGAAGCATCTGAGGCCTTTTTCATCCTGTCCAGATCTCCCAGGAGCAAATTACATGTGGTCATGGCAAAACCTGGCTGAAGCATCTGAGGCATTTTTCATCCTGTCCAGATCTCCCAGGAGCAAATTACATGCCATAGGACAAAACCTCGCAAGAGAATCTCAGGATGTTACGGGTACACAACTCCGACTTGAAGATCTCCCAGGGCACAAATTACATGTCCTCCCAGAGCAATGTCTCGAAAGAGCATCCCAGGCTGTTATGGGTATGCAACTCCGACCTATAGGATCTCCCAGACATGCTCATCTGCACAACCTGATCCATGGCCACAAAGTATCATCTGATACTCATCATACATCATCCTGATGTACACATGATTATCTTGATCATCATCACTGCAACATCCTGCTGCATATCATCTGGAGAAGCTCGTCATCCACGATCACCCTGATCATGCAATGCATCCATCTGATGCACACCAAGTATCTACCTGATACATATCATCATACACAGTGTATCCATCTGATACATAGATACATGATCCACACAATGTATCCATCGACATACATGATCTACCCGATCATACAATGTATCCACCTGATACATATACAGATACATGGTCCAAGCATCCAACATGATGCATATACAAAATACATACAAATGATCCAACCGATCATATCCAGCATCCAACATGATGCGTACATACATATAAATGATCCAACTGATCATATCCAACATCCAACATGATGCGTACATACATATGCATATAAATGATCCAATTGATCATACAAAGCAGAAACTAGAACATCATCCTGATGCTCATCATCCAGTGCTTACATCCACAGCCATGTGAAGGATCCTCCTTCCAACATGCTTGGAATGGCTTCAGCAAATGTGTCCATCACTTCTTCCTCGAAGTGTTCTCGATCTGAAGAACACCAAGCCTCTCCTTGAAGTATTCGAACTTCACCCTGGCTAGTGGCTTCGTCAGCACATCTGCAATCTGCTCGTCCATCGCAACATACAGGAGCTTCACAACTCCTCTCTGCACCATATCCCTAATATAGTGATATTTGATCTCTATGTGTTTCGACCTGTCATGAAACACTGGATTCTCGGACAGCTTCAGACAACTCTGGTTATCACAGAAGATACCAGTGGCATCCAACGGGAGATCAAATAACTCAGACAATAGCTTTCGTAGCCATACTGCCTCACAACTAGCTGAACAGGATGCAACATAATTTGCCTCAGCTGTACTCAGTGCTACGCAGGACTGCTTCCTGCTAAACCAAGAGATCACACCTGATCCCATGCTGAAGCATCATCTAGATGTGCTCTTCCTATCTGCAGCACTACCAACCCAATCTGAATCAACATAACCCTGCAGGTTAAACTTTTGATTCGCTTCATACTTGAGCCCATAATCCACTGTACCCTTCAGGTACCTCAGAAC
This sequence comes from Larix kaempferi, assembly GCA_027924585.1. Lineage (NCBI taxonomy): Eukaryota > Viridiplantae > Streptophyta > Pinopsida > Pinales > Pinaceae > Larix > Larix kaempferi. The sequence goes on along the minus strand of BSBM01000099.1, from coordinate 2,832,572 downwards.
ATGCTTTACAGCAACCAGGTGAACACTCCTCGGATCCGTCAGGAACTGGCTCAATGTGTTCACATCAAAGCAAATGTCCGGTCTCGTGTTCGTCAGGTACATCAAGGACCCAATCATCTGACGATACATAGAGACATCAACCGGCTCAGATGAAGCATCGCATAGAAGATTCAGATTCGATGCCATAGGTGTGGCCATGGCCTTGCAATCCATCATCCTGAATCTCTTCAGGATATATACTGTGTACTTCCCTTGACCAAGGAAGATCCCACCTGCACTCTGCCACACCTCCATACCTAGGAAATAATGCATCATTCCCAAATCTTTCATATCGAACTCAGCAGAAAGCTTCCTCTTAGTATCTGCAATCAATCTGTCATCTCTTGTTACAAATAAGTCATCCACATATAGGAGTAGAATCATAGGATTCCCTTCCTCAACCTTGTAGTAAAGGTTGGAATCCGCTTTACTCTTGGTAAAGCCCAAACTAGATAGGAAACTGTCCATCCTACCATACCAAGTTCTGGGATCTTGCTTCAAGCCATACAAGGCTTTCTTCAATCTGCACACATATGACTCCCTGTCATGTATTTCAAAACTGAGTGGCTGCTTCATATATACTTCCTCTTCAACTACACCATTCAAGAAAGCAGTCTTGACATCCATCTGGTGTATTTTCCATTTCATCGCTGCAGCCAGGGAAAGTACTGTTCTGATGGAAGTATACCTAGCTATAGGTGCAAAAGTTTCTTCATAATCTATTCCCTCTTTTCGAGAGAAGCCACGAGCTACGAATCTTGCCTTGTATTTCTCCACACTACCATCTGCAGCATGCTTGATTTTGTAAATCCATTTGGAAGTCACAACAGACTTCTCTTTAGGTCTTGGGACAACATCCCAAACATCATTCTTCATTATTGATTGATATTCCTCAACCATGGCATCCTTCCATTCTTTCTTTTCCACTGCTTCTTCATAACTGGAAGGCTCTTTGTTCATAATGTCACAGAGTAAAGCAACATAGCTGGTATGTGATTTGGTTCTCTTCTTTGCTCTGTGTTCTTCTGGAATGCCAAATCTTTCTGCATCTTGAATGAGCTCTCTAGCCCATGCAGGTTTCCTCTTGTGAGAGTTATCCTCACGGGGTGGATCTACAGGTTCTTGTGGATCTTCAATCTCAAGAACAACTTCTGGAACTGCTTCAGTCATGGTAGTGTCTTGAAATCTAGTTTCCTTAGGTTCTTCATAAACTTCGATCGGTGCCTTCCTTGATTTGATGAATGCTGAGTTCTCATCAAATGTCACATCCTTGCTGACATCAATCTTCTTGAACCCTCGAAAGTATATTCTGTAAGCCTTCGAGCTTTCACTGTAACCCACAAAGATACCCTTCTTTCTTGAAGGATCTAGTTTGGTCCTCTTTTCCTTTGGGACATGAGTGAATACTGGACAACCAGATATTCTGAGATGGCTGAATTCAGGTTTCTTACCAGAAAAGACCTCTTCTGGTGTCTTGTTGTCCAATATCTTGTGGGGTGTTCTGTTCTGCACATATACAACTGTTCTAGCTGCTTCTTCCCATAGATGCATAGGTAGATCCTGGTCATGGAGCATTGCTCTTGCTACTTCCATGATAGTTCTGTTCTTTCTTTCTACAACTCCATTCTGTTGAGGATTATAAGGAGAAGTCAACTCCCTCTTAATCCCTGAATCACTACAAAGCTTCTTGAAGTCACATGAGGTGAATTCTCCACCATTGTCGGATCTGAATGTTTTGATCTTCTTGTCAGTTTGATTTTCCATCAAGGTTTTGAATTCCTTAAACTTATCAAACACCTCATCTTTGTTCTTCAAGAATTATACCCAAGTCTTCCTGGAGAAGTCATCAATAAATGAGACATAGTAAACATACCCACTTAGAGAACTGGATGACATAGGACCACATACATCTGAGTGGATGATTTCCAGGATGTCTTTTGCCTTGCTTTCACTGCTTGGGAAATCCTTCTTAATATTCTTACCTTTTGCACATCCTTTGCAAACACCTTCATGTTTGGTCTTGATTTCAGGAAGACCCTCTACAGCGTTGCTTGCAATTGGAAGTGCTCTATAGTGCATATGAGCAAGTCTTCTATGCCAAAGTTCACTTGGCTCCATGGATTCATGTACCATGGCATGTTCAGGTTGTCTCTTCAATTTATACAAACCTCCCTCTTGCTCTCCAATCACTAATGCATCATCTATGTTCTTTCCCTTTGGCCACATTAGGACTTGGCCATCCAAAAATGAAACCCTCATGCCTTTTGCATCCAATGCAGAGATGGAGAGTAAGTTCTTCTTGAGCCCAGGTACATAAATAACTTCTTTCATCTTCAAAGATTTTCCAGAATCTAGGTTGTAGGAGGCTTCACCACTTCCTTTGATTGGGTATTGATAATCATCCCCAAGTTTCACCTTATGGGGTGATTCATGTTCAGATAGATTCACAAAAGATTCCTTAAACCCAGTCATGTGTTTGGAAGCCCCACTATCAATCAACCAATCATTACAACCATGGGAGATGGTACTTGTGAGAGCAGAGATCAGAACATACTCTTCTTCACTTGATGAGTTATCATCACTTTCTTCCCTAGCCTTCTTCTTGGGTGGTTCATCATCCTCGGCAGCATGAGCATGAAACCTTCTTTTGCTGCCCTTCTTCTTCTTGTTGGAGTTGTTGTTGTCCTTCTTGTTCTTGGGACAATTTATGGCAATATGTCCTTTCTCATTACAGGTGAAGCATATTCTTCTTTCTTTGAAGTGATGTGAAGATTTCTTGGAGTGAGATGGCTCTCTCTTGGACTTCCCTTTCTTGGTGTGAGCTGTGAGAGCTTGATCTTCATTCCCCATATTTTATTCTCGTGCCACAAGCCTTGCTTCTTCTTGTGAGCATTTTTCCCGTAGTCTACTGAAGGAAATCAACTTCTTTCTTGCACAGATTCCTTGAATGAAGGAGTCCCATGACCTAGGTAAGCCATTCAGAGTGGTCATGACAACTTCACCATTCTCTACCATTTCATCCACTGCTTCTAGTTGTTCCTTGATCTGGGAGACTCTTGAAAAATAAGATTGAATGGTTTCTCCATTCTGAAACTTTACCCCTTTCAATTGGTTCCGCAGGGTCATCTTCCGATTTATGTTCTTCCCTTCAAATAGCTTGGTCAAAGAGTCAAACATCTCTTTGGGTGTCTTTAGAGAAGACACATGGGGTATGAGATGGTCTTTGATAGAATCAGCAATGATTCTCTTTGCCTTGACCAAGTTCTTCTTATGCAATACTTTAGCCTCTTCATCCTCTGGGATAGGGATGTCTTCTTTTATATATGAGTCCAACTCATTCTCTTCCAGGATTAACCCAATCCTATACTTCCAAGCTCGGAAGTTATCAGCCCCTTCAAGCTTATCCTCAAGCTTGGTGTGGTGAGACATCTTAAAGAGTACTTCAAATGGAAATAGAAAAGATTTAGGTCTTACCACTTGAAATGCTGAAAACTGGATCTGGTCCTGGATTAGGGTTTGTCGGAAAAACCCTAAAAATTCAAAATGTGAATTTCAAATTTTTGAAAGGATAGAAAGATGCACCTTGATGAGCTGATAAGCCTGGTGCATTCAGAATTTGAGATCAACAAAGCTTTACCCTTCATATTTGTCTTTTTGTCCTCCCGGGTTCACTTGGGAGAGCCCTGAATTAGGGTTTGAGTTTCCCGGAGATCTACCCAGCCAAAAATCTCGATCCAAATCTCTAAATTTCGATATTTGCAAGGAGCTTCCAGCTATGTCTTCAGATTTAAGAAATTCCTATTTTTGTGTAAACCCTAACTTTTAGGGCCAAATCTGGAAATGCTCGGAATTGAATTCTGATTAGACAGATAGATGCGCCTTGATGAGTAGAGTCAATCTACTATACTGCTTTTCCAAAATATGTGGAGAGAAACCCAATAAACAAGAAACTCAAGTTTTCGTCACTGCAAAATGTCTTCTTCTCAGGTTAGCTCTGATACCATGTTAAAATTTGAGCATTAATTCACAATACTCTAGGATCTTCACTGAGAGAATAAAATGTACAGTATATCAATGCATAATAATCACAATAAGCATGACAAGCATCACAAGAATCAAAAGCATGAGAGACAAGAGACACAGAGTTTTCATAGGGAAAACCCTAAGGTGAAAAACCTCACAACTTCCTCAGAGATAGAGAGAGCAATGGCTCAACCAAAGTACAACCAAAATACACTGAGATAGTCTCCTAGTAGTAGATGATCCTCCTCCTCACTAGTGCGCCACTTTTTGAGTGAGAGAGATGTACTTTTCTGAATGATCTAAATAGAGATCACCTGATCTCTATTTATACTAACCTGTTTTCCCAGTGACCTTATGGGGATGACTTGTCTAGCTAGGTACATCCACATTATAATATATATTTCAGGGCCGACCCCACACATGGTGGTCTAATAACCCATCGGTAAGTACACACACTTGCGACACTTGTCAATCCACATGATGACACTTCCTTATAGAGGAATGACACATCTCATATAAGGGTACAATACATATATATAAAATACACAGATGAAATACATTCCGAAGTTTCATATACATCAACACCCTTTGCTTGGTGGAGAAGCGGGTCATGAGATCTCTAAATAGTGAATTTCCGCTGGACGCTCCTGGGGAGATCCATAGCTCTTTACAGCTCTTTGCGAAACATCTTAGGTTTGGAAGGCAGGAATATTCTCACGAATTTATTCGTTACCTAATCGAGGCCTGCAACAATGTCTGTGTTAAGCTGTACAAGGCACAAAATAGTCAAGGAGACAAGGCATCAAAGCGTGAGCCTGATACCATTGTTAAAGATATTTTCAGCGGTGTGTTGCAAAGCTAAGTCAAGTGCCTTTCCTGCAAAGCAGAATCAAACAAGATGGACGAGATTATGGATATCAACCTTGAGATATTGCATGCAAGCTCGTTGAAAGAAGCCTTTTCTGGTTATTTTCAGTCGAAAATTCTCGATGGAAACAACAAGTACCGCT
>BSBM01000099.1:2765000-2822500 GCA_027924585.1 Larix kaempferi | reverse complement strand
GGTTCAAACAACAACACTCCAAAACCTAAGAAGAGACTTTGAAGATCTGAAGATGAAAGAATCAGATTCTGTAGACTCTTTCATGAACAAAGTCATGGGGATTGTTAATCAGCTGAATATCTATGGTGAAAAGATTGGAGATCAAAGGGTGGTTGAAAGGGTTCTGAGATCCCTACCCCACAAATTTGAGTCGAAAGTTTCAGCGATTGAAGAAGCAAAAGATCTGAGTACTCTCTCTATAGATGAGTTGACTAGATCTTTACTTTCATTTGAATCCAGACTCAATAGGAATGAAGAATCCTCTCAAGAGAATGCTTTCAAAGCACATGTCTCATTCTCAAGAGGCAGAGGCAGAAGTGGCCGAAGTAATGGCAATGGAGATCAAGATCACCATCATAACCATGAAAGCGGAAACTACGACAAAAAAAGGTCAGATAAATCTAATATTCAGTGTTATTATTGCAATAAATTTGTACATTATGCTCATGAATGTAAAAAGAAAAAGGCTGATCAAGCAAATCATAATGCTAATGTGACTAATACCTCCGAGGATAAAGATGATATGTTATTTCTTAGATGTCATGCTGCACACGAAAGCCCAAAGGGACTTTGGCTTTTAGATAGTGGCTGCAGTAACCATATGACAGGTGACAGAGGTTTAATTGCAGACCTAGATGAATCAGTGAGGACAGAGGTCAAAGTTGGCACGGATGAGGTGGTTCTAGTTCTTGGAAAAGGAGTGGTCAACATTCTGACAAAACAAGGCCAACAAAAGACAGTCTCAGATGTCTATTATGCTCCAGGATTGAAGCATAATCTGCTTAGCATTGGGAAACTCACTGAAAAGAAGTACAAACTTGTCTTTGATGGATTAGACTGTGAAATTTATGACCCAAATCGACATTTGATCATCAAGATACAAGTGACTAGGAACAGGATGTATCCACTAATCATGAATTGCAGTAGCAAGGTAACCTCTTTTGCTCAAAAAGCCACTTGCATGGATGATTATTGGTTATGGCATTTTAGATATGGACATCTTCACTTTGGTGGTCTCAAGTTTTTGCAGCAGAAAGAGATGGTAAAGGGATTGCCCCTATGAAGGAGCCAGAAAGCAGTTGTGAGTGTTGCATCATTGCAAAGCAACACAGGGATAGCTTTCCTAAAGGTATGTCTCGAAGGGCACTTGCACCTTTAGAACTTATTCATATTGATATGGTTGGACCAATGCAAACTCAATCGATTGGTGGAAGCTATTATTTCCTTATATTTATTGATGATTTCAGTAGAAAAACATGGGTGTATTTCCTTCGTCAGAAGGCTGAAAATTTTGGCAAGTTCAAGGAATTTAGGGCTTTGGTTGAAAAACAGAGTGGTTATCAACTCAAAGTATTGAGATCTGATGGAGGGGGAGAGTATGAATTAAAGGAATTTCATGATTACTGCAAGCATCATGGAATCAAGAGGCAATTCACTACAAGATATACTCCTCAGCAGAATGGTATTGCAGAACGCAAGAACAGAACCATCATGAATATGGCAAGGAGCATGCTGAAAGGAAGAAATGTGTCCCATGAATTTTGGGGAGACGCAGTGGCTTGTGCTGTTCATGTGATGAACAGATCTCCCACCAAAATTGTGAAGAACATAGTACCAGAGAAAGCATGGTCAGGTATGACTTGTAATGTTTCTCATTTCAGAGTATTTGGTTGTGTTGCTTATGCTCATGTTCCTAAACAGCTAAGAAAAAAGCTAGATGACAGGAGTGAGAAATGTATATTTCTTGGATACGGTGAACAAACTAAATCCTACAAGCTGTATAACCCTATTTCCAAAAATGTTATTCTCAGCATAGATGTTTTGTTCAAGGAGGAAGAGTCATGGAATGGAACCATGGACAAGGGTATGGGAGCTGCAATACCCCAACCAGAAGATGGAGAAGATGAGGAGCTGATTGGACAACAAGATCCAGTAGCATCTTCACCAATAGCAAATACTCCAGAAAGAACACCTAGAAACTCAGTTCGGGGTGAAGCATCAAGTCTGCAGTCAGGTAATGAATCTGATCACAGTAATAAAAAGACTAGAAGATTGACAGATAGTTATGATGAATTGGATGCAAATACCAATTATGTTTTTATTGCTAGTGAACCTGTGTTTTATGAAGAGGCTGTAAAACAAGAGCATTGGGTAAATGCGATGGACGAAGAGATAGATTCCATTGAGAGAAATGATACATGGGATCTAGTTGACCTGCCAAAGAATAAGAAACCCATTGGTGTGAAGTGGGCTTATAAAACCAAACTCAATGAAAAAGGTGAAATTGATAGGTACAAGGCAAGGTTAGTAGCAAAGGGTTTCTCGCAACAACCAGGAATTGATTTTGGAGAAACTTTTGCACCAGTGGCAAGATTGGACACAGTAAGAGCAGTCCTAGCAATTGCAGCACAGAAAAAGTGAAAAGTGTATCAGATGGATGTCAAGTCGGCATTCTTGAAGAAGAAATTTATGTGGAGCAGCCACATGGGTATGAAATAAAAGAACATGAAGAGAAAGTTTACAAGTTGAAGAAAGCTCTATATGGGCTCAAGCAAGCTCCAAGAGCTTGGTACAACAGAATTGATTCTTATTTGATCAAAAATTGTTTTAGCAGAAGCAGCAGTGAACCAACACTTTACACAAAGGTAAATCAACAAGGACATATTTTAATAGTTTGTTTGTATGTTGATGACATGATTTTTACAGGTGACCTCTCAGTAGATGAGTTCAAGGAAGCTATGAAGAAAGAGTTTGAGATGACAGACCTTGGATTGATGAGGTTCTTTCTTGGCCTAGAAGTAGAACAGTCAGAAAAGGGTATATTTATATCTCAAAATAAATATGCTAATGAAGTTCTTAAGCGATTCAGAATGCTTAATTGCAAAACAACACCTACACTAGTGGCAACAGGTACTAAGTTGAGCAAAGAAGATTGTAGTCCCAATGTAGATCCAACATTGTATAAGAGACTTGTAGGAAGTCTCATGTACCTTACAGCTATGAGACCTGATATTATGTTTGCTGTCAGCTTGATTTCAAGGTTCATGGAGTCTCCCAAAGACTCGCATTGGCAAGTTGGCAAAAGGATCTTATGATATGTTGCAGGGACTTCAAGCTATGGAATTTTATACTCAAGCACGGAGTATGATGTTTTGACAGGTTTCATTGACAGCGATTTTGCAGGAAGTTTGGATGACAGGAAGAGCACTTCTGGTCATGTTTTTCATCTTGGATGAGGGGTGATTTCATGGGCATCCAAGAAGCAGCCCATTGTGACACTTTCATTGGCAGAAGCAGAGTATGTAGCAGCGACATCAGCAGCATGTCAAGCAGTCTGGTTACGCAGAGTTTTAGAAGGTCTTCAATAGAAACAAGAAGGACCAACCACAGTTTATTGTGACAATAACTCAGCAATCGCTCTATCCAAGAACCATGTTTTTCACCAGAAAAGCAAGCACATTGATACTAGATATCACTTCATAAGAGATCTTGTGAACAATGGTAAAGTTCATGTTGAGCATTGTAAATCGATTGACCAATTGGCTGACATATTCACAAAGCCATTCGCAAAAGATATTTTTGAAATTCATAGAAATAATTTAGGCATTATAAAAGCTGCAGTAGTCAGCAGTAGTAATTAAGAGGGAGTGTTAGAAATAGTAATTACTTCAGTTAGCTTTAGATTTTACTTGAGTTACTATTTAGAAGTTCAGTTAATAAATGCAACAGCATGCTTTGCATGCATGCAAAATCTAGGTTAGAGCTTTTAGGGTTTTCCATAAGCGTTTAAATACACATTACATTATTGTTTGTATCATATCAGTTGATCTCTGTTTATGAATAAAGATTGAAGAGCCGTAGCTCATTCCGCATTATCTTTGTTTTATTTCTGCCTCCAACCTTCATTTACGACCTTACATGATCAAGGAAGGTTTTGCAACCTCTTTCCACGTTTTCTCGGAAGTTTTGACATGCTTTTCGTATGGAATTATCTTTTCGTGCTCGGGTGATATGTTGTTATTTTACATATTTCCAGGCACTTATCAAATACATGGTTGCTTACTTGAAATGCATGATGCAATGAATGGCTCTTGACTTTATTGCAAATATGTGATTTATGAATGCTAATTCGGTCAGCAATGGCTCTTGACTTTATTGCAAATATGTGATTTCTGAATGCTAATTCGGTCAGCTTTGACGCATATGCAATTTTTTTACTAATCAAACCATGCTTCATTTAGAAGTGTAGTGATTGACAGATTTAATTTTAATGGCAGAGATGCGTTTATTTTATTTTTTACTTCATTTAATAGTCAGCTTCTTTGATGAAACAATAATATGTTTTATGATAACATGACACATTCAAATATAATGACAGATCATCATGTTTATGTTATTTTTATAGCATTAGCGATCAGTTTATTTGATCAAGTAGTCATATGTATGTCATGATTGAATGGCTATTAACTATTATTCATGTTAGGGCAATTCATATAACTTTAAAGATGAGAGGTTGCGTTGTAATTTTATGGCTGTTAGAACAAGGGCTCAGTTTCCAAATTATGATAATTTCATGGCTGTTACAATAATGAGTCTTCATTTGAAGTATTAATTTCATGCCTTTTTTATAATGTCGATGTTTGTATCATCACAAAATATCCCAAATAGTTTCTGATATTTATATATTTTTTAAATTCTCTTTGGATAGAAATGTAATCCTTCCCGGCTGCGAAATTTTACGTTGAATTTCTGTTAGTTACAACTACCTAACATTTCAAATTTTACGTTGAATTTCTGTTAATTACAACTACCTAATATTTCAAGTCTTGGAAACAACTATTTTATCTTTAAAAGAAATTGATATTCCCAATCGGTTTTGTCTACTCTAGAAATGGTTTTCTCTGTTGATACATTCTACTGTACAATTTTTTATCCATTGTCTAAAGTTTAAATATGGTTTGCTATGCATTGTGTTCAACGATATGACACTCTCGCCAGAGTTCGCGATCACAAAAAAACCCAAATAGTTTCTGATATTTATATATTTTTTAAATTCTCTTTGGATAGAAATGTAATCCTATATATATGAAACACTATTTATTATATAAAAAAAGAAAGAAACATAATTAAAAAAACATAAGAAGAAAATTAAACCATATGAGGAAAAAATGAAAAGTATGAAGATAAGAAAAAATAAAAAATCTTCGTTACTATAAAAGAGAGACGGGATAAATACCTAATCCAAAACTAACTCTAAATTTAAATGGTATATATGAAATCATTTTTAATCATAATGTGCATTACATTATGGTTATGTTCCTTAATATCACATTGCGACGTTCATCAAAGAGTATGTCACATTTTGACAAAATATGGTTTTGTCGCAATGTGATGTTCATTAAGGCTTATGTTGGATTATGACATAGATTGATGCGTATGTTGGATTATGACATAGATCAACGCTTATGTTGGATTGCAACATTACTCCATAGTTATCTGGTTTTGATTATGTTTATAATTATGTTTAGATTATTTCTCTATAACACCTAAACCAACTCATATTGATATTTATAAAAATAGATCTCCATGAGGAAAATAAATTGAACAAGGGTTATATGTTTATCAAGGGTTAGATGTGACATATTCACAATGTGAAATTTGGCGTTCATCATGGTTTATGTCGCATTGTGATGTTTATCAAGGGTTACGTTGCATTGTGGCATTCATCAAGGGTTATGATGCATTGTGACAATGCTCAATATGTGACACATAAGGTGACACAACGCAAGATGCGACATATTCACAATGTGAAATTTGACGTTCATTAAGGTTTGTGTCGCAATGTGATGTTCATCAAGGGTTATGTCGCATTGTGACAATGCTCAAGATGTGAAATTTGACGTTCATCAAGTTTTTGTCGCATTGTGATGTTTATCAAGGGTTACGTTGCATTGCGGCGGTATATCAAGTGTTATGTTGCATTGCGGTGTTCAACAAGGGTTATGTCACATTGAGACATTGAACAAGGGTTATATGTCCAACAAGGGTTAGATGCGGCATATTCACAATGATTAAAACATAACAATCATTAAAAAATTGTAATAATTAGAGTTCAAGTTTGTATAAAGAGTCAGAAGGGATGAGTGGTGAGTGAGTTTATTTAAAAATAAAAATAAAATCTTCATTTTTAGGGTAATATTTTTATTAAATTTTTTCATATATATATGTGATGTTATATATATATATATTCATAACCATAATGTGCAATACATTATGGTTATGTTCCTTAATATCACACTGCACGTTCATTGAAGAGTATGTCACATTTTGACAAAATATGGTTTTGTCGCAATGTGATGTTCGTTAAAGCTTATGTTGGATTATGACATAGATCGACGCTTATGTTGGATTGCAACATTACTCCATGGTTATCTGGTTTTGATTCTATTTATAATTATGTTTAGATTATTTATGTATAACACCTAAACCAACTCATATTGATATTTATAAAAATAGATCTCCATGAGGAAAATAAGCTGAACAAGGGTTATATGTTAATCATGGGTTAGATGCGACATATTCACAATGTGAAATTTGGTGTTCATCAAGGTTTATGTCGCATTGTGATGTTTATCAAGGGTTACGTTGCATTGTGGCGTTCATCAAGGGTTATGTCGCATTGCGACAATGCTCACTATGTGACACATATGGCGACACAGCCCAAGATGCAACATATTCACAATGTGAAATTTGATGTTCATTAAGGTTTGTGTCGCATTGTGATTCTTATCAAGGCTTATGTTGCATTCTGGTGTTCATCAAGGGTTATGTTGCATTGGGACAATGCCCAAGATGTGAAATTTGACGTTCATCAAGGTTTATGTCGCATTGTGATGTTTATCAAGGGCTACGTTCCATTGTGGTGGTATATCAAGTGTTATGTTGCATTGCGGGGTTCAACAAGGGTTATGTCACATTGCGACATTGAACAAGGGTTATATGTCCATCAAGGGTTAGATGCGACATATTCACAATGGGATATTTGGCGTTCATCAAGGTTTATGTTGCATTGTGATGTTTATCAAGGGTTACATTGCATTGTGGCATTCATCAAGGGTTATGTCGCATTGCGACAATGTTCAATATGTGACACATATGGCGACACAACCCAAGATGCGACATATTCACAATGTGAAATTTGGCGTTCATTAAGGTTTGTGTCGCATTGTGATGCTTATCAAGGCTTATGTTGCATTGTGGCGTTCATCAAGAGTTATGTTGCATTGCACAATGCCCAAGATGTGAAATTTGACATTCATCAAGGTTTATGTTGCATTGTGGTGTTTATCAAGGGTTACGTTGCATTGTGGCGTTCATCAAGGGTTATGTCGCATTGCGACAATGCCCAATATGTGACACATATGTCAACACAACCCAATATGCGACATATTCACAATGTGAAATTTGACGTTCATTAAGGTTTGTGTCGCATTGTGATGTTTATCAAGGCTTATGTTGCATTGTGGTGTTCATCAAGGGTTATGTTACATTGCGATAATCCCAAGATGTGGAATTTGACATTCATCATGGTTTATGTCGTATTGTGGTGTTTATCAAGGGTTACGTCGCATTGTGGCATTCATCAAGGGTTATGTCGCATTGCAACAATGCCCAATATGTGACACATATGCCGACACAACCCAAGATGCGACATATTCACAATGTCAAATTTGACGTTCATTAAGGCAAGGCTTATGTTGCATTGTGGCATTCATCAAGGGTTATGTCGCATTGTGACAATGCCCAAGATGTGAAATTTGACGTTAATCAAGGTTTATGTCGCATTGTGGTGTTTATCAAGAGTTACGTTGCATTGTGGTATTCATCAAGGGTTATGTTGCATTGAGGCAATGCCCAATATGTGACACATATGCCGACACAACCCAAGATGTGACATATTCACAATGTGAAATTTGACGTTCTTTAAGGTTTGTATCGCATTGTGATGTTTAACAAGGCTTATGTTGCATTGTGGCATTCATCGAGGGTTATGTCGCATTGTGACAATGCCCAAGATGTGAAAATTGACATTCATCATGGTTTATGTCGCATTGTGGTGTTTATCAAGGGTTACGTTGCATTGGGGTGTTCATCAAGGGTTATGTAGCATTGCAACAATGCCCAATATGTGACACATATGTCGACACAACCCAAGATGCGACAAATTTACAATGTCAAATTTGGCGTTCATTAAGATTTGTGTCGCATTGTGATGTTTATGAAGGCTTATGTTGCATTGTGGTGTTCATCAAGGGTTATGTCACATTGCGACAATGCCTAAGATGTGAAATTTGACGTTCATTAAGGTTTAGGTCACATTGTGATGTTTATCAAGGGTTATGTTGCATTGTGGCATTCATCAAGGGCATATTCACAATGTGAAATTTGACATTCATCAAGGTTTATGTCGCATTGTGATGTTTATCGATGGTTACATTGCATTATGGCATTCATCAAGGGTTAGATGAGACATATTCACAATGTGAAATTTGACGTTCATCAAGGTTTATGTCTCATTGTGAGCGCGTCCAACCAGCAGGTGAGGGGACGTCCAGATGAAGCTTCTCGAATGTGCCTTTAACGACAAGAGAAGGCATCGAGGCGGGTTAATGCATGGTGCCATGTTGTGGGATCCCATGTCGAGGAACCTCCAACACGTGTCGCCCAATTGTTGTGGTGGCACTCGCATCCGGGGATATTTAATTAATTATTGAATTACAATTAATTAAGTATTTATTATATTTTTTAATTATTGAATTACAATTAATTAATTAATTATTATATTAATTTTATTTACTAAAATATAATTAAATGATATAATTAAGTAATAGTTTTTATAATATATTATTATATTATAAATAATTCAATGATTTGATTTTATTAAAAAATCATATAAAAAACATTATTAACATGTCAAATATATCACAATGTTAATAAATATCTTCAAAATATATCAGAATATTACACATATCTCCAATATTAATAAATTGATAATGTTAATTAATTATAATATAATAATTCATTATTTAAATAAAAAATAATTATTTAATATATTATTAATTATTTTAATATTAATATTAACTAAATAACAATATTAATTAATTAATATTATCATTCACTAAATTATTTTCTAATTATTTTGTTTAATTTCTTATTATAAAATAACAGTAGTGTTTAAATATTTAAATAATAATATTGTTTAATTAAACAATATTATTAATCAAACAATTAAAATATGGATTTCATTAAAATCATTAAATAATATTAATTTATTAATATTTTTAATTACATAATCATTAATTAACTAATTAACTAATATTAATATTAACTAAATAACTATAATATGAATCAAATTATTTTTTAATAATTATGTTTAATTAATTATTATAAAATAAAAATACTGTTAATACTGTTTAATTATACAATGTTATTAATCAAACAATTAAATTATGTATTTCATTAAAATTATTAAAAAATAATATTCTATTAATATTTTGGAGATATGTGTACACGTACACTCGTTACTCGCAATAGCAACATTAATAATATTAATGTGTCCAAATACGCCGATAGGCATAAATGGGGCACATACTTTTCATATTAATGTTTTTTTGTATAGTATGTGTCCCATTTACGCCTATCGACGTATTCAGACACATTCATATTATTAATGTTGTTGTTGCTAGTCGTAAACTTTTGAAAGCTGGCCATAAGCCTTACATTACAACTTTCATCATATAAATTTTTGAAATTTTTGAACAATGTTATTTTGATTTTCAAAAGATAAAAAACATTGTGTAAAAGAGTGATGGCAAACATTATGTAAATGTGTGAAAAAGTGATTTTTATTGGTTTATAATTTTTTTTTATATAATTTATTTATTTATTTATGTAATAGTTGTATAATAAGAAAATAAATTGAATATCATAATATAATCACGACAATTTTTTTTTTTGAAAATACAAGGTTTCTAAATTTCTCATAAGATGTTAGATTATTTACTTTAACATTTCCAAAATGAATGTAACATAATTCCAAACATTTTTCCCAGCTACTTGAAACCAATAGTATATTATAAGTTATCTCTTAAACATAAAGCGAAATAAAAACAACACCATTGTGACATAAAACCAAACAAAACCAATTGAATATCACAAGACAACCATGGCAAAAAAGAATTTTATAATCAATTGATAAATCATAACGATGTAGACGAGGTTCAAGACAAGGTTCACAAAATCGAAATATTGAAATACTCTTATCTACATAACGAAGACGAGGTTCAATTCCTCTTGATTATACTTTGAAATACCCTTATATTAAAGATTATTTTTAGTATTAGAAGCATGGCATGTTTGTTGGTTTTTAAGCATTCGAGGCACACAAATGGTTTATGGGTTAATAAAACATGATATTACATTCACACTATGAATTGAGCTCCTCTTGACAAGGCGAAAATTCTCAACACCAAATCAAATGCATGGCCCTAAAATATATTCCATCATAAATCATGTGCAAACATTCTCTCTTAGTTCGTTAGTTCGTGAATAGTAGAAGAAAAGAAAATTCTTGAAAAACTCATAAAATAGATTGAAACCATAATTAAATTTGTGAATATTAACAATAAAAAGAGGGAAATAATAGAAATATGATATTTAAGAGCACTAACCTGTGTTAGTATATTGAGAAATATGAATAAATTGTGGAAGTTTATAAAAACGTCCACTCATTTATGTATAGCAATCAGAAGATGTGATGTATTTGTCAAGGTTTTTGACCAAATCAATTATATTATGAAAAAATTTAATGGCTATATATTTATTTGATTTAGTAAATAAAAAAGAGAATAACAAGTAACTAGATGGAAATTAAAAAAACAACAATTTCTAAGAATGAAAATTAAAAAACAACAATTTCCAAGAATGGAAGAAAGAAAAGTAACTAGATCGAAACAATCTCCAAGAAAAAGTCCATTTCACTTAGGTACAAAACTATATTACTTACAATATAATTATATGTTCTAAGTGATTACCAGTTTATCTAAATAAAAACAAAAATATTTATGAGCATTTATTATATTCCTTCGAAACACCCTACAACTAGGAATCAACCAAACATTCAAGAGTTCACAATAGATCCACCTGCATCCAGGAATCATTAATATCATAACCATGGACAAGAAAATAAAAAGTTCATTCTCATAGGAAAAAACATCTATAATATCTGTTCTTATAATCACTTTGAATGAAATTCACTACACAATGGAAATATAAAAGCATAGATAATGAAGATTGATTATAGACTTCTCAGAAGTAGATGAACCTAGTATTAAAGGAGTCCAGATTGGACTTAGTGCAATGCCTACATCATCAACCAAAGCATGTATCAAAATCCATTCTCGATTATTACCCACTACAAATATGAGATCACAATGTCCCTCAAAATACCATTAACGCGTATTCCCCTTTTCACTAGCTGCAAAACCAAGCCTCTAGTGAAGCTAAAAATTGATCCCTTGGTTGATGTATAATCCAAGAGAGTGGCATTCCCTTTATAAGCATCCGTAGAAGTTGAGTTGATGATGGTACTTCCCTCTTTCATGTGCTTCAATGCATGACTGTGTAATACATAGCAACATATTACAAATTAGAGCACCAACAAGATAATTGAAATAGAGGAAAAACAATAGGAAGGCCCATAACCTGTCGAAGACAAATACCCAATCATTAATACCTGTCATGCATAGAATCCCTCATGAAAAAAAATGATCCCATCAGAACACTTACAAAAGGGAAGTAGAGGAAAGCTTTAAAGAAATCCCCTCATGAATTAACAGAGCTAATGTTTACTTGCTTCATAGCTTGGTTAGTCATTGACTCCTTTACACTCATATTAAACTCACATCAACAAACCTGCAACATGGAAGATATAGAAATTAGATGAATAAATGATATGGTTACCAACAACGAGATATGAAAGAGGAAAAACACAAATCAAATAATAAACCTTCAAGGGGGTAACAATAATCATCCCTTTGCATTTGTATAATGAATGCACTCTATTGAGTTTGAGTTTGACAGAATTGCCAATAAACTATAATCTCACGGAGTTAAACCCTTGTGAATCGTCAAATGATTTCTTTTTGTAATCCAAGAAATAATAGTAAGAGCTAGTAGCAATGGCATTACAACCTAGGTGGAAGCGTTATTTTCAATGGAGTTGAATAATCGCCTAGGAAGAAAGTCGAGTCAAGGGTAAAACCCTTGAGACCCAAAACCTATCCTTACCAGTCAAACAATCAGTGTGAAGGATATCGAATCCCGTCGAAATTGAATGCCTCCATGTTGCAGAGATTAAAATGCAGTGAACACCGTACATTCAACCAAACATTGATGGCCATTTACTCTCGATTTGCCAACACAACCTGAAGTTCTAGTCTTGAGGCTTAACCTGGCTTAACCTCTTTGGAGGGAATCATACAAAGAATATTATGACTAGACAACAAGATATGGATAGATTTTGTATGATTTAAAAAATCCAGAAAGGTACACTCGCATGTCGGGTATAGCGCCTTGGGCCTGAGCCCATTTCCCACCGCAAAACCAGAAACTCAGAAAGAAGGCACCCTCACTCACCGCGTATATAGTCAGCCAACCCCTCGAAACAACACATTGTATTAAAGCCAGGCTAATGACATCCCGCCGCCAAGGCCTGGGGCACAAGACCCCAGGCAGTCATCAGCAGCACGGGACCAATCAACGTCCATAAAAATTGCATTTACAAGAAATTCCTTTTAATATTTAAAAATCAAACTATTGAAAACTATGTAAAAAAAAAATATTTCAAACACCATCCCCAACAAATACAACTTTGTAAAAAATAATGTCCTCGAAAACAAGTAGGTTGATTCCATGGTAAAGTCATGTAAGAATTCAAATAGAGGACCCATTTCAGTTTTTGGAATTAAAAATCATCTTATTTTAACAAGAAGATATGGCAAAGCAACATCTATTAAAATTGTTTATATGCAAAGGTTGACATTATTTTTCTTTTTTTCCTTTTTTATATGTTTTCAAAGTCAAGATTACTCTCTTTTTAGTATAAGGGTTGAGATCACTTCCTTATAAGAATAAACCTATCCATATGCTTTTCTTTGGATATATATATAACAAGAGAAAGTTGTGTTGCCGCATATCCCCACTGAAAGAATTTCAAAAAAAAAAAAAAAAGCGATTATGAACTTGATTAAATTTTTTTTTTTGAAATTTTATTTGTGTGATATTATGCCAAAGGTTAATTTTATACTTAATGCTTCAATACTATAGCAAAATTTTATTCTTTGACATGTTGATCACTTGGTGGTTAAACAATTTATAGCATTTAGACTTTTAGCATGAAATATTAATATTTGGTTAGGTTTATTTGTGAGAGAAAAAATTGTGTGGGTTTTACATTTGTGGTATTTATATGATAATGTAAAGACATTTAATGGTAGGAGATTTCATGTTAAAAAAAGGATAATGTAAAAGTGAATGAAGACCTAGGGTTTGGGATTCTTGTCACTGGGGTTTCGACACTTGGATGCACACCGCAGAGGGCTGATGCACTGCAGGGCTTGGAGTCCAGCCAACCTCTTCGGGCTGGCTCTAGTACCAACCAAGATTATATACAACAGTGGGACGTTTTTTATTATTTTTATTGTAGTGTATTTTTCAGTTTTTTAGGGGTGTACCCGGGGGTTTGTTTCCTTAGCTGGCTGTACTGTTTTTTTCCCTTGTACCCCGTTTCCCCTTATGGGTCGCTGTCGGTTTATTCTTCCTTCTGTCCTTGTTCCTTTTTTTCCAGAACTCGTGATACGTACTGCTGGTTGCTACCGGACAGTTGTCGGTTCCTTTTCGGACTAGACGGGTTGGGATTTTTACTTTTGTTTACTATGTCCTATCCTATAGACCTTTGCCAGCCGTAAGAGGCACCAAACCCTCATTGTGGTCTGAAGAGATGGGCAGGTAAGCAGAAGGGTCGCTCGGGTTCCAGGGCTAGACATCATTGTTTCCAGAAGGCTCTCAAAGCTAGGGAGGGCATTGACTAGTTTATCACCGAGGAAGACTCCAATCTCGACAGGATTGAATTGTTGGCTTGTAGGGCCATCGTTGGACGAAGGGAATTTACGTCAGGATTGAAGGAGGAACTTTTAGATTGGGTTAACAAGAAGTGGAATCCCTTGTTGGGTCTTCCTCCTCGGGTAAATCTATTGCTAAATGGTTGGATTTTGTTCATCCTGCCCTTGGCTGAGCATGTGGGGACTATTTTGTCAAAGAAATGGGAGTAGTAGATCTATTAGACCTAGGGTTTGGGATTCCTGTCACTGGATTTTCGACACCCAGATGTATACTGTGGAGGGCTGATGCACTGCAGGGCTTGGAGTCCAGCCAGCCTCTTCGGGCTGGCTCTAGTACCAACCAAGCTTATATAAAAAAGTGGGAATTTTTTTATTATTTTTACTGTAGTGTATTTTTCAGTTTTTCAGGGGTGTACCTGGGGGTTTGTTTCCTTGGCTGGCTATACTGTTTTTTTCCCTTGTACACCGTTTCCCCTTATGGGTTGCTGTCGATTTATTCTCCCTTCTGCCTTTGTTCCTTTTTTCCTGAACTCGTGACACGTGCTGCTGGTTGCTACTAGACAGGTGCTGGTTCCTTTTTGGACTAGACGAGTTGGGATTTTTACCTTTGTTTACTATGTCCTATCCTACATATCTTTTCCAGCCGAAAGAGGCACCAAACCCTCATTGTGGTCTGAAGGGGTGGGAAGGTAAGCAGAAGGGGCCCTCAGGTTCCAGGGCTAGACATCGTCGTCGCTAGAAGGCTCTCAAAGCTAGGGAGGGCATCGAACAGTTTATCATCGAGGAAGACTCCAATCTCGACAGGATTGAATTGTTGGCTCATAGGGCCATCGTTGGACGAATGGAATTTACGTCAGGATCGAAGGAGGAACTTTTAGATTGGGTTAACAAGCAGTGGAATCCCCTGTTGGGTCTTCCTCCTCAGGTAAATCTATTGCTAAATGGTTGGATTATGTTCATCCTGCCCTTGGTTGAGCATGTGGGGACTATTCTGTCAAACAAATGGGCATTTAAAGATGGATCTTTAATTTTGAAGAAATGGCACTTGGATTTTGATCCCCTAAAGGAGCTACGAACGAGACGTCACGTCTAGATGCTGTTGCCTGGTTTTCCTCTGGTGCTTTGGACTGAAAGTATTCTTACTAGTTTGGCTAACAAAGTGGGTATCTTCGTTAGGTATGATAAAACCTCTCTTTTTGGGATGGAGAAGAGGGTTTCTCGGGTAATGGTGGAATTTGACCTTAACAAAGGTCTCCTAGCTGAAATTGATATCCTTTGGGGAAAACATACTTTCAAGCAAAGGTTGGACTACTTTGGGGTGCCGTTTAGATGTTTCAAGTGTCGGTGCACTGGACATGTGGTGGCTAGGTGCCCACAAATACTGTGCTCCCGTTCGGCTTCGGAGGAGGATGGGGTTTTGACATCATTGAACATGGACGCTACTGTGGAGGTGCATTCTCCTGGCATTGCGTTTTTGGGTAAGTTATCACCTAAAATCCCTATTTCTCAGAATGATTTGCCCAGTGAGGAATTAGACTTTTATCTCGATATTGAAAAATCCTTTGATAAGTGAATTAGGGAGGAAAACATCAGGCTTAACCCTAAGGGTTTTTATGAAAAACCGCCTTGCACTCCCACTGGGAAGGTAGACAATCTTGGGCCGAGGAATCATTCTCCTGGAGCTGTTAATACTATGCTTTATCCGGCCTCTCCTATGTTTGCTCCTATTTCAGCTCTGGTCTCCAACTATTTTCCCTCACACCAACAGTTGGTCGGTCTTTTGGGCTTCCCGCAGACCTCAAACATTGTTTGCCCCAATGATACTCTACCGGTCCCAAAATTTTTGTCATCTCTTCCTCGACCTTCCGAGGCTAACGATTTTTATTCTATTACTGATTCCGTGGATGATCGCCAAACTTCTTCAGCTTTTGAACCTAGGTTTTCCTCTATTAGGGATACCTTCTTGCCTCTGTCCATTTTCTCAAAAAACCCGTCGTTGAACCCTCTTGTCAAACCTGTCACACCTGAAAATTTTACGAATGTGATGATTCGTAAAAACCATAGAAATAATTTGGGTACGGGAATAAAGACTTAACAGATTCATTTACTCCTTTATCTTCAAGATTAGGTGTTCCTGGGGATTCATCTGGTGATAACAAATTACCTACTCATACGGAGGCACTTAGAGATGCTACGCCTCGACCTGAGGTTCCTTAATGTTATTTCTCACTTTAAATATCTAGGGTTTGGGGAAGGCCTCGAGGACTAGGGCCTTATCCCATTTATTCAATGATACTAGTCCTCAACTTATTTTGTTACAGGAAACTATGTGCACAGATCTTCTGGCTGTCAGAAAACTCTCTTTCATTCTCCCCGGATGGGAATTCTCGGCTATTGATGCCCAAGGCCAGTCGGGGGGTTTACTTGCGGGATGGAACCCCTTTTTTTTCTAGTTTGATGCTTTTAAAACACAATGGGGTTTACTTTTGGAAGGTCACTATTTGAGCTTGAATATTCCGCTCACTGTATTTAATATTTATGGACCGTATAAAGATTGGGGTCGGTTTTGGGATTCTCTGTGTGCTTCAAGAATCTTCATTATCCATAATCTTTTAATTGCAGGAGATCTCAATTTTACTCATAGTGTTGGGGATATTTGGGGCAGACATGCACGGATGGATGATATGGTAGATTACTTCAATGGGATTCTGAACTCATTCGATCTCATTGATGTTGCTCCGACTGTTCCTAGTCCTTCTTGGACTAATGGAAGGGATGGATCAGAGGGGATCCATAATATACTTGATAAGTTCTTGGTTAAATCCAGTCTTCTCAATGGCTGGGTTAGACACAGATCCTGGATTGGAGAGTACAAATTTTTGGATCACTGGCTGGTTTATTTCCAGATAGATAATACTAATTGCAATTTAAATTATCCCTTCAAATTCAATTGTTCTTGGTTGAGCGATGAGGAGTTTTGCAACGTCATCGAGGATTTCTGGATAATTTTCAGTAATGAGTGTGATTTGAAGCCAGTTGATGAATTTGTCCAGAAATGATGCAAGCTCAAAGAGATATGCACAAAATGGATTAAGAAGAAAAAAGAAAGTGATCTATCGGAGCTCATCTTCTTGGAGGACCAATTGCAGGAATTACATAACAGGAATATTGTAGGGGATTTGGAGGTTGAAGAATTCGAATTGATCAAACACATTGATATGAAGAAGGAGGAATTACTGATTCAGGAAACTAAAGATTGGCACCTCAAAATCCGTGCATTATGGATCAGTCATGGTGATCGTAATACTACATTTTTTCCTTCATACGCCTCGCATAGAAGAAATATGAATGTTTTTTGGGATCTCATTGATGACATTGGGAATGTGATTTCTGGTCAAGATGATCTTCACAAGGCTGCTTTTGAGTACTTTGGTAAGCTATATACTAATCCTACTTTCATATCAGAGCAGGATGCTGAATTTTTAGGGGGAGAAGTTACTATTGATGAAGTTGAAGTTGCCTTAAAAAGCTTTGCTAAGGAAAAACGTCCAGGCTCGGATGACTGGACTGTGGAGCTCTTTTTAGACTTTTTTGATGTTATGGGGTCGGATATATTAAAAGTGGTGGAATTCTCTCGCACTAAGGGTTGCATGTCTAGTGAGCTCAATTCCACCTTTCTCACACTTATACCCAAGATACTGTTAAAAATCGATGTTTCAATGGAAAGGTACGTCTCTATCTATGGGGGGGCACACAAAGATGCTCCCCAAAAGTGTTGCAATGGGTGCGCGCTAGCGGGAAGAAAATGACCACGCAAACGCGCACGTGCAGCTAGGTTTAGTACCGAACTGGAGCGCATGCACGTGCGTGCTCAGGTGCGCGCATGTGCTCCTGTTAAAAATTCTAAAAAAAAGAGGGCATAATGTTTGTCATTCCACTGTTTGAAGCCGAGCGCGACTGCTTCTCCCCGTGCGCATCGCTACAAGCCACCCAAGTCACTCTTTGCACTCCACAACCATCCAAATCCATCCACCAACTCATCAACAAGTGAATTGGTAGGTAATTTTCATTCTTTTTGTCATTTTATTCATTGTTTTTGTCATTTAATTCATTGCTTTTTGTTTTTTAAATTTGTAATAATTCCCAAATTATTAAAACAATATTTTTTTTTTCAATTGTAGATTGTAAACCCACACACTGAATGAACAAAACATTAGCATGGATTTAGGTGGAACACAAGAAAATACTAATCCTGGAACCAATGAAAACCCTCAACAAAATCCAAATGCCCAAGAAAATCAAAACCCCCAACCAAATGTTGACCAAGATGAATTGAACTATTATGTAAATGAAATGACAGTGCACACTCGAGATCTAAGAAATGTTGGGGAACCATCTCGAGTGTCCCTTGCCACCTCAATTGAATCCCTCATCCATGCACATTGCCAATTGACTAACATGACTGATTATAGAGCTAGGATGTGGGAGTATTATTCCACGGGCATTTCGAAGGAGGAAATAAAAGATTTGAATATTACAAAGGCCCAATTGTACAGTATGTTCATCGATCCAAGAACACAACAACCACCCGAGATTAGAAAGCCACATGTCTACATGGATTGGTGTAATTTCCAACCATGGAGGGACAATTGGATGCAGAGGTGGTTCATGGTTTACGATAAAGCTCCTTGCAATAATAGGGAGGTTCCACAGTACTTCCTTCGGAAATTGTGGGCCGAGTTTCAACTCGGTTTATGTGTCAACTACTTTGACATAGCTGAGTTCCAAGGTGTTGGGCGTGGCTTTTCCCAAGATCGACCTAATGCTAGGAGAAACCCACTAAGAGGGCCACCACATACTAGGTGCGAGCCCGACCCCTCTCCCCAGCCGCCTCAGTTACCCCACAAACTTGATCAGATACAGGGCGTGAATAGGAGTTTTGCATGGGGTCTGCTTAGACATACTAACTTTTGTTAAGATTCAATACGCTAAGACAAAAAATATCAGCATTACATTTCATTTCACAACAATAGCATATACAAGATCATTAAAGAAACAACAAGCACATCATAAACACAAGAGACACAGATTTATCCTGGGAAACCCTCATGGGGTAGAAAACCAAGCAAATATTCCTTAATATAGATGACCAAAAAATACAAAGATGCGAACCTTAGACATGAGCTCCTCCTCCTCCATAGCAGACCTCTCTCACACAAGTGTGCCACTCACAAGTGAATGAATGAGTGAGTTAAGTGAGGAACATCCTCCTCTACTTATACTTGTTTCCTGACTAACTTTTATATTAACTAGGTCGGCCCCAAATTTACCACTGGGTTAAACACCCCATTACAACTGACTGGGTCGACCCCTCTAGGGTGGTCTAATAACCCTTTGACCCACATAACACATACAGAGCCGACCCCGACTAGGGAAGTCTAATAACCCAAGTTACCACATTCCGACGGAGGAATAAACATCTCCGGATATACAATAAGATCTTCTCGGAGGAATGAAACATCTCCGGAATAATAAAGTACAAATATAATATTCTTTGAAGTTACAATAATTCAACACTCCCCCTTAACGAGAAGGATATTATAACAACATTTGCAGGAGCAAGGAGTCATCAACATGATACATCTATAAATCATTGGAAGCTTTCTCAACATCATCAGTAACTCAACCAGTTACTGGAATATATTCAATACTGGAACATCAACATCTTTAGTATTGAGTCTTCTGCAGCACCTGAACAGCTACAACATCATCATCATCTGGATCCTCACGATCAACACCATCATCGTCACACGATCATCAACATCGTCATCATACAATCATCAGCATCGTCATCATACGATCATCAGCATCATCATCATACGATCATCAACATCATCATCACATCATCTCGATCTACAACATCTAGATCATCATGATCTACAGCATCTGGATCATCTCAATCTACAGCATCTGGATCATCACGATCTAGAGCATCTAGATCATCTCGATCTATAGCATCTGGATCATCATCTCGATCTACATGATCAGTAACATTGTTATAAGTATCCTCATCAATACATATCATCAATACAAGTATCAATACATCAATACAAGTATCCTCATCAGTCAAGTATACACCATAGCAGCATACCCTGTAACACACATGATCATATTATAGGATGATCAATACTTCTCTCTTTAGGACATAGGTCCATGGATGATACAATCCTATCATGTACCTTTTGAACCGAGGTTCAGGGACGATCCAGTCCTATCATGTACCTTTTGAACCAAGGTCCAGGGACAATCCAGTCCTATCATTCAATTCTCAGAGACCTCTGTCTATGGCTCATTTAAGACACTTCATCATGCCTAGGGATGATACAATCCTCTCATCAACTTAGACAGAGTCTAAGGACCACTTCTTGGAGACATACGTCTACGGATCATTTAAGACACCTCATCATGCCTAGGGATGATACAATACTCTTGTCAACTTAGACAGAGTCTAAGGACCACTTATCGGAGACATACATCTATGGATCATTTAAGACACCTCATCATGCTTAGGGATGATACAATCCTCTCATCAACTTAGACAGAGTCTAAGGACCACTTCTCAGAGACATACGCCTACGGATCATTTAAGACACCTCATCATTCCTAGGGATGATACAATACTCTCGTCAACTTAGACAGAGTCTAAGGACCACTTCTCGGAGACATATGTCTACGAATCAATTCAAGGGACCGAAGTCCGGGGACGATACAATCCCCACTTGTCCACTAAGGAATTCATTCTCGAAGACACATGTCTACGGATCAATTCAAGGGACCGAAGTCTGGGGACGATACAATCCCCACCTATCCACTAAGGACTTCATTCTTGAAGACACATGTCTATGGATCAATTCAAGGGACCGAAGTCCGGGGACGATACAATCCCCACCTGTCCACTAAGGACTTCATTCTTGAAGACACATGTCTACGGATCAATTTAGAACATGTGTTCAAGGATGATGCAATCCCTCTTCTTTCTTGGAGACATCTGTCTACGGATCCTTTTAGAACATATGTTCAAGGATGATGCAATCCCCTCATCAACTTAGACCCTTTCTAAGGACCATTCACCAACCTCTCTGTCAGCATCACCAATATAGGTATCCACATCATCGAACTCACTGTCGATGTAGGCAATCTCATCATAAGTGACCACATCACTCCCCCTTTTGAGGAGGGTCCTACCAAGCTTGTCTCAGAAATACTCAAACTTTACTTGAGGTAGAGGTTTGGTTAGTACATCGGAAACTTGTTCACTTGAGGTAGAGGTTTGGTTAGTACATCGGCAACTTGTTACAAATTCCAACTTTATAGTTCCTTTCTGCACCATATCTTGTATATAGAAATGTCATATCTCTATGTGCTTTGACTTATCATGGAACAGTGGATTCTCTGCCATCTTGATACAACTCTTTTTGTCACATAGGATCATAGTTGGGTCTATCTCTAAGTCAAACAATCCTGAAGCCATACTGCTTCACAACTAGCAAAGCAAGCAGCCATATATTCCGCTTGTGCTGAGAGCCACACTAGACTGCTTCCTGCTAAACCACGAGATCATGGCCGATCCCAGACAATAACATCCTCTCGATGTGCTCTTCCTGTCTGATACACTACCCAATCAGCATCTATGTAGCCATCTGAAGTCATGATCTCCAAGATAACATAGATTAAAGTCTATCGTACCCTTTAGGTACCTCATCACATGCTTTGCAACTATCAGGTGAACATACCTAGGTTCCACATAAATGACCCAATAATTTGTCTGTACAAAGTCACATCCACTAACTTTGATGAGTCATCAGCTAATAACTTCAAGTTGGAATCCATGGGAGAGGCCATGGCTTCACATTCCAACATATCAATTCTTCTCAATATTTCCACAGCATACTTTCCCAGGGTGAGAAAGATTCCTTCTGGGCCTTGCCATACTTCCATACCTAGGAAGTAATGCATCAATCTGAGATCTTTCATTTTCAATTCTACAGCCATCTTCTGCTTGCTTTTCATGATCTGTTTGTAAAAATAGATCATCCACATACAGTAATAGTATGATAGGTTCATCATTTGTAATGGATCAACTTTAATTTTGGTAAAGCCCAAGCTTATCAAGAAACTGTCAATTCTCCCTTTGTGACTGAACATCATTCACACTCTGCATTTGAGTGATCTTCTGCATATCTATCTGTGCCATCTCTCATCAGATGGGTCTACTAATATGAGCCTCAATATCATTTGAACTCTGTGGTGAGTTCCTTCTTGCATCCATGTCATCTGTGTATAGAAATCATATTCAACCTTGTAGCAAAGGTTGAGATCCACATCACCCATGGTGATCATTAAGCTCATCAATTGACTATTGATCTTGGGTACCCGAACAGAGATTTCTTCAATTACATCATTAATATAATGGTCTTATCTAGCCACTTGGAGCAAACATCTCATCATGATTCTCTTCCTCTTTCTAAGAGAATCTTCTAGCCACGAGCCTTATATAGTGTGTTTGATTTGTAATTTTTTTTTGTTGAACATACATCACTTGTTCGGTGTTCATCATTCTTCATGATCTTTCCTACAAATCAAAGCACATGATTAGTAATACTTCATAATCATAAAATCATGTTGACATGATAACCTATTATGCATACAGATATCATTTACATAGTTATGCAACTATCTTGATCAATACTTTGGCACAACACTTTTCCATATCCTGTATGCATATAGTGGCTATCTAGATGCCTTCCATCTCTACCAGAACATTCTATCGAGAGCGTGCACAGCTCTCAGCATGTCAGCAAAGAGGTTTCATTCTAGACAATCAACAATGGAATGTTTGTCCAACTTACCAATCATATGCATATTAGTAGGATACTGTTCAATGCTATATGAATGCTTACACTTAGCATGATATATTCTAGGAATACAAATATGCATACAACTATTACGAGCAATATCATAGACTATTCAATAATTCAATTAACAATTCAAGTACTTATATTTTTATGTCTTGTGAGGTTGCATCCTTCTTGGTCTCGACTTCCCTTCCATGTCATGAGATTCTATCCATCCTGTACCACTATGCATGCTCAAGTGTGCAATAGTGTCATCCTCATGATCTCATACACAAACATACATTTATTAGTATAATCTCAATATTATCAGAACATTATAATTCTAAATAATCTTGAATATGTATAGTCATGATCATAGATAATAAACATTAGTATTCAAGGTTTCAGGGAGTCTTCTTTTACTCATGCATATTCTTGTTTGATCATAGGACTCTTTTGGTTAGTTAAATCATCAATCAAGATAAGAGACATAATATGCATAAACCCTTGATTACTAACTTTATGAATAAGCATAACCAATCATACCAAGTATACTTATATAAGGGATCCTAACACAAGGTAAGATTCTAACTTGACATAGGAAAACATACCTAGATTAGTATACCTGCTTAGTTATGTCTAACATACCTAACCAATATCTTCTTTGTTCTCTTCAATGATTTAGAGATCCTGTGCTAGAACCTGCATATCTCATAGGTTAAGCATAATAGAACAAAGTCATACATACCTCGTAAGTAGAACGTCTATGTGATCAAAGATTATGGAGGAGTCTTTGTCTTCATGTTGTCATGGTCATGGAACTTGATTTGTCTTTCGTGATGTACCTGTATCTTGTTAGCAGACAACATCAACCTCATACAACACCACAGTGCATTAGTACAATCATATAACCCTAATCAATGAATGTCTTCTATCATTCACATTCATACTTTTATTAGGGTGATAAGACAATTCTAACATTGTACTAACCTAAATAATATGAAGCCAAACATATTATGAACTTAATCAAGAATCAGATTTCAAGACATACCTGTATCTCCTTAAGTCATACCTGTCGAGATTTCTTGTAGTCTTCTTATGTAAGGCCTTAGCCTCAACTCCCACTGAAACTAGATATGGAGCTTGATTAGGGTTTGTTAGAGAAACCCTAAAAATTCAAACTTTGACTTTCACACTTTTGAATGTATGGAAGGATGTGACTTGCTGAGCTGATCAAACTAGCATACTTCAATTTTGAAATCTCCAAAATTTGACCCCTCAAAATTGCCTTCGAAACTTTTGGATTTTCTGGACAGGATCCCGAACTAGGGTTTAATGAATCCCACCCTTCTGCCTAATCAAAAGGTTCGATCCAAGGCTCTAAACTCTTATTTTTCTAAGGAGCTTCCAGCCGTGGTCACAGACTTAAAAAATTCCAACTTTTGCTGAAGCCCTAATGTTCCATCTTTCCGATCAAAATCCTGAACTGGGGTTTGATCAAGCCCGGTCATCTTCCCAACCAAAAAATTCGATCTTGGTCTCTAAATTTCGATTTTCCTGCATAGCATTCAGCCGTGGACTCCAATTCCAAAAATTCCAACTTTCTCCGAAACCCTAAATTTCGGAAGCCATGAATGAAGGTGCTCCAAAAATAATTATGTTTTGACAGGATTATGTACCTGATTGTTTCTGCTGTAACTCCGAACTTTTAGATCCACAGGGTCTAATTTTTATTATTATTATTATTATTATTATTTTTTTTTTGTGGTATCTTGTCATCTTTCCATCCCGATAGGTCTGACCTCAATTGGATTATCTGAGAGAGATCTATGCCAAGTGTCGCAACGAGACCTGTTTATGGGATAAAATAGGATAGAGAACTTGTACGGTGTTCCACGTGTCACTGGTTCAATTTCGGCCTCTAAAAACGTTTCTTGAGATAGTACAATCTGTGTACTACCTATCATTTTTTACGAAATTTTATTTGGAGTTTCCTAGCCCAAGTTATGACCTTTTTTGCTAGGTCACCTGATTATGACTGAGATATGGAAGAGGCAGAAACCCTAACTTGTGCTGATCATAACTCGCAAAGTAAAGTGAATATGAGGGTGTCCTTTGGACAAAAGATACCTGGGGATGTTATATACGACCTGTAAAGGTTTCAGATCCTGAAACTTTTCCAAAATGGATTTATAGCGAAAGTTCCACGATGACTGGTCTTTTCTATACAAAACCCTAACCTCCAAATGTTGTAAGTGAAGCAAGTGTCGTAAGTGCCATACATTGCCTTCCTTCAGGTTAGCTCTGATACCATGTTAACATTAAATATGCTAAGACAAAAAATGTCAGCATTACATTTCATTTCACAACAATAGCATATACAGGATCACTGAAGAAACAACAAGCACAACATAAACATAAGAGACACAGATTTATCCTGGGAAACCCTCATGGGGTAGAAAACACAGCAAAGATTCCTCAATATAGATGACCAGCAAATACAAAGATGCAAACCCTAAACATGAGCTCCTCCTCCTCCATAGCAGATCTCTCTCACACAAGTGCGCCACTCATAAGTGAATGAATGAGTGAGTTAAGTGAGGAACATCCTCCTGTACTTATACTTGTTTCCTGACTAACTTTTATATTAACTAGGTCGGCCCCAACTTTACCACTGGGTTAAACACCCCATTACAACTGACATGGCCGACCCCTCTAGGGTGGTCTAATAACCCTTTGACCGACATAACACATACAGGGCCGACCCCCACTAGTGAAGTCTAATAACCCAAGTTACCACATTCCGACGGAGGAATAAACATCTCCGGATATACAATAAGATATTCTCAGAGGAATGAAACATCTTCGGAATAATAAAGTACAAATATAATATTCTTTGAAGTTACAATAATTCAACACCTTTATAGAAGCTACTACAGTGGAGAGACATGCTGACCCTGATAGAGACGCAGGTGGGCCTTCATCACAGAGTTAGGGTAGACCTGTGACCAGTGGTAGCCATGTTGGTCCTTCTATTTCCATGGGGACAATGCCACATCTTTTTCCCCATTGTGGGAACACTTTACCTGGCCCAATCAAGGGATGCTATATGGAGCAGGTTAACACTTTTTTAATGTGTTTTCAATCATCACTTGATACTTTGTAAAGTAATTTTAAAGTATTTGTGCTTGACTTAAACTATTATTTCAATGTACAACTATTTAGAGCTGAGACGCTGTCATGGGAGAACGCAACATCTCCCAACCTAGATGCAGCAATGGCAACTGCAACTGAAATTGCAGCACCTCACACGGAGGTATTTTCAGTACCCCACACAATATTGTTATTAATTATGGCATTTCTATTTTTATGTATTTATATTTATGACATACATGATGATAGTTCGTACAATATTTTTTAATATTTTGATTGACTGAATAATTACTTGTTTTTAATATGTTTATAATGTGCATGCATTTTGGTGTCCATAGGTATGCACGCAATACTCTTACCATCCATCTTTTCCAGGGGTCGGCAGATCTCCATATACCCAGGTACAATGTGTAGTTAAAAGCATGCTTTTAATTTGAAATGTTATGACATACTATGGTTTAATTTGATTTTTGGTTACTCAACTATGATATTACAAATTTGTATGCAGGGGAAGCCAACAGCTGCAGGCCACCTTAGTCCCATGTTTCCACCCTCTCCCATGAGTCGCCCCCCTCTCTTCCATCCAGACCCCTCCCTCCGTCCACCCCCTCCCTTCCATCCACCCTCCCATCTCCATCCATACTCCCCCCTCCGTCCATCCTCCCCCATTCTCCCACGCCCCCCCTTCCATCCAACTTCCCTTCTTCATCCACAACCTCCCTTCTATCCATCCTCCTCCCTCCATCCAATACCACACCTCAACATTCCCCCTATCCCTTTTGGGTCTAACCCCCTATCGTACAACCAGTAGGGGTTCATCATCCACGACATCCTCCTCCACCCCATACCACCATGTCCTCTTCCACCATATCATATCCACTTCTCGCCACTATTGTGGCAACCACTATTCCATTATCTTCCCATGTGTCTACTGTGGTTGAAACCATAGTTGCCGCATCTACATTTGTGCCCCCCCCATGACTACATCGGACCAGGTTGTCCAACCAACTGCTCCACCTGCTATCCCAGAAGCTCAACCTTCTCCATTTCTTGGGTTGTTCACAGTGAGAATCAAGTTAATTTATGAAAATGTTTTGATGCATTAACCAAAATTAATTTAAGCAATTATTATTTTTCAATGAAATGATTGTCGTAAATGTTGTAGGGTGGAATTGTTGAGAGGCTCAGCAGATCCAAGACACCTGCTTCTCATCTCCCACTCACATCAGTGGTGAGTTATTTAAGATTTGAATTGTACATTCATTTTATAAATGTGGTAAATGTTACAAATGCTTGAAACTAATGGTACCTTATATCATTTTTTTCAGAGCGTGGAGAAATGGTCTTCTCCTAGACGAAATAAGACCCGAGGTAGCAGTAGCTCCAAGAAGAGAAAGATTGATTTTGGAGATGCACCAGGGAGTGAACAGGATGGTCACAATGCATGACACGCCATGTTATCTACATTAGCCATGATGTGGCACCTTTGGGCTCTAGTTTCCGTGTACTTTGTATCTACGACACGGGTTGCCCTGTATTTTGGATCTACGACACGAGTTGTTGAATTTTGTATAGGGCACTATTTGCCATGTATTTTGGATCTACGACACGAGTTGTCAAATTTTGTATAGGGCATGAGTTGCCATCGTATGTACATTGGGAACCATGTTCCACTATTTGCCTGAAAATTTATATATTTGTTCGAGTTTTGTTCCACTATGGTTTTATCTCATGGATTTATATATAGTTTTGTTCTATATATGCGTATAATGATTTGGATTCAAATGTATGTCATGGCGATTTTGGATGAAACCTAGAGCACCATTTTAGGGTTTTTATTGCAACGACAACAATTATTAAGGCCAATATTTCAAACAAGATGTAATTTTGGATGTGTAATCAATGCACTCTAGTATTTTTCACTCTATAACGTCCCACAACACAATGTTCACAACTTATCTTAAGAGGAAAACATATAAATTTTGGGGTGTTGGAGTTAAACACATGGAAAACCATGTAAAGATTAAATTATGGATCTCAACAATCCATGGGAATGTTGTGGATGAGTGGTGCATGATTTGATCTTGTGATCCTTTCATGCCTTCATTTAATGGTCATTTTGGTGTCCAATAATTCTAAATAAATTCACTTTAGATAAATTATAGTATAAGTTGGTTTATTAATCCTTACATAAAAAGGAACCTTAATATAAAAAAGAAGCACTAAACACTCTATATTGACTCCCTTAATTGCATGTTTCACAACCACCCACAACACAAGCACCATACACCATAAAGTTATCAGAAAAAACACACGAGGGCCCTTCCATGCACTTATTTAGAGGCAAGATCACAATGTGAACAACAATCGACAACAAAAACAACACAATGGCCATGGAACAAGTCCTCCAAAACCACCAATGTAGTCCTCGAAAACACAAGTGACCCCACAATGTAAAGAACCAAAATTGAAAGGCAATGCGAAAAAATTAGTGAGGATGCAACGACCAACAATTGACTCCTAATCCTCTTAAAATAGAGGAAGAAATTCAAACACAGGGATCACTAAGCGAAAAACCACCAAGGTGACCAAAGCACAACCACCGAAGGATAACATATTTCATTTATTGTGGCCAAGCACTTTGGAAGGCAGTGTGAAAAGAACAACTAGGGATACACCCAACAACCATTGATGCCGAGAGATCTACACACAAGTTAAAGAAAAAACAAGAAAAAATCCTAACATTGGGAACAAATAGCCAAAACCAACAATGCAACTAGAACATAATGACCAAGGGAACTTCAAAATTCAACACCACTCCACAAAAGAAGTTTCTTTAGACCTACCTCATTTAGTATGAGAGAAGTTGCTTTAGAGACCTAGAGACCTACCTACCACTTCTCTCATTTGGTATGAGAGAAGTTGCTTTAGACCGACCTCACTCATTTCAATGCTTGATTTTTCGGAGGTCTACCTCCCACCCCACATGTCCTCTTCAACATTTTTTGTTCTCTTGGTTTTGTGCCCACCCAAACTTTTTTCATGCTTTGGGTACCTTGAGGTATATCCCCAACCCAAAAAATTCTTATATTATGTTGATTATGTTGGTTAAATATTTCATAATGAAATAGCTATTTGAGAGTACCACCTTAGACCAAGCCATACCATTAATATAAAATGTATATTAGAGAAATGACCTAATTCAATTTCATTTTATAACTTTAACTCTAACCCTAACCCTCACCCAAACCCTAGCACTAAACCCTTTGTACCCTTTAGATACTTCCTCCAGTATGTCCTAATCTCCCTACAAGTAACACTACCTCTTCACCCTCTCCACAATGGTGCCACTATCATGAAACTCAAAAGCTTGATAAATTTACTGAGAAAAACTCTTCATCATCATTGTCATCTATAGGTTCCTCATCAACATCTCCATCATCATCATCATCATCATCATCATCATCATCATCTTCATCACCATCTCCATCACCATCACCATCATAATCAACATATTCATCATCATCACCATCATCACCATCATCATCATCTTCATCATCATTACCATCTCTAGGTTCCTCATCAATGTCTAGCCATAAGGGCCCGGTCGACAATTTTGCAAATTTGACCCCAATGTGCAAAATTTGCACACTCCCTTACTAAGAAAAACCTTAGTTTCCAAAATGGACCTACAATATGACACCCAAGCCATGGGACTGGAGGAGATGGGAACCCCTAGCACTATCCCGATTTCCTGAATCCAATGGAGTTGACGATTTGTCGATCCGAGCCACAGTTGTCATTCTATGGCTCGTTCCGTTTTGCATCCAAAAGGCCTTCAAGGACACCTGCTGGATACCTACCGGGGGCATAGAATTCCAACTGTGCAACAAAAATGAGTTCCTGGGAGTACCACAAGTGTGTCTAGGAAGTTTCTATCTGGGAATGCTATCCATAAGTGCTTGGTCAATGATTTTGCAAATTTGACCCTAATGTGCAAAAATTACACACTCCCTTACTGAGCAAAACCCTAGTTTCCAAAATGGACCTACAAGATGACACCTGGGCCATGGTATTGGAGGAGAAGGGCACCCCTAGCACTAGCTCGATGTCTTGAATCCAACAGAGTCGACAGTTTGTCGATCCGAGCCACTGTTGTCATTCTATGGCTCATCCCGTCTCGCATCCAAAAGGCCTTCAGGGACACCTGTTGGATACCTACCAGGGGCATAAAATTCCAACCGTGCAACAAAAATAGGTTCCGGGGAGTCTTGCAAGTGTGTCTAGGAAGGTTCCAGCTGGGAACGATAGCCATAAGTGCTTGGTCGACGATTTTGCAAATTTGACCCCAATGTGCAAAAATTGCACACTCCCTTACTAAGCAAAACCCTAGTTTCCAAAATGGACCTATAAGATGACACCTGGGCCATGGGACCGAACAAGAGGGGCACCCCTAGCACTATCCCGACATCTTGAATCCAACGGATTTGACGGTTTGTCGATCCGATCCACGATCGTCATTCTATGGCTCGTTCCGTCTCGCATCCAAAAGGCCTTCAGGGACACCTACTGGATACCTACCGGGGGCATAGAACTCCAACCATGCAACAAAACTGGGTTCCGGGGAGTCCTGCAAGTGTGTCTAGGAAGTTTCCAGCTGGGAATGCTAGCCATAAGTGCTCGTTTGATGATTTTGAAAATTTGACCCTAATGTGCAAAAATTGCACACTCCCTTACTGAGCAAAACCCTAGTTTCCAAAATGGACCTACAAGATGACACTTGGGCCATGGGACCAGAGGAGAGGGGAACCCCTAGCACTATCTCAACATCTTGAATCCAACGGAGTTGACGATTTGTCGATCTGAGCCATGGTCATCATTCTATGGCTTGTTCTGTCTCACATCCAAAAGGCATTCAGGGACACCTGCTATATACCTACCGGGGGCATAGAATTCCAACCGTGAAACAAAATTGGGTTTCAGGGAGTCTTGCAAGTGTGTATAGGATGGTTCCAGCTGGGAACGCTATCCATAAGTGCCCGATCGACAATTTTGCAAATTTGACCCCAATGTGCTAAAATTGCACACTCCCTTACTGAGCAAAACCCTAGTTTCCAAAATGGACCTACAAGATGACACTTGGGCCATGGGACCAGAGTAGAGGGGCACCCCTAGCATTATCCCGACGTCCTGAATCCAACGGAGTCGACGGTTTGTCGATCTGAGCCACGGTTGTCATTCTATGGCTCGTTCTGTCTCGCATCCAAAAGGCCTTCAGGGACACCTGCTAGATACCCATCGACGACATAGAATTCCAACCGTGGAACAAAACCGGGTTCCAGGGAGTCCTGCAAGTGTGTCTAGGAAGGTTCCAATTGGGAATGCTAGCCATAAGTTCTCGATCGACGATTTTGCAAATTTGACCCCAATGTGCAAATTGCACACTCCCTTACCGAGCAAAACCCTAGTTTCCAAAATGGACCTACAAGATGACACCTGGGCCATGGGACTGGAGGAGAGGGGCACCCCTAGAACTATCCTGACATCTTGAATCCAATGGAGTCGATGGTTTGTCGATCCGAGCCACGGTCATCATTCTATGGCTCGTTCTGTTCCTAAGATCAATTAAGCAAGACAAGCATTGGGTGATGGACCCATGGAAGAGAAGTTCCTCTTAATGGGAGTTGGGAATCCCATGATAAAATTATGGTAAGAAGGACATGAGATGCATGAGGTTCTTGAATTTTTGGAAGCTTGTCCAATATGTTTCTATTGTTCCTCAGAGTTTTTCACAATGTAGTGACAATTCCTAGATATAAATGGTGTTCCTATTGGTCTAGGTGGAGGAAAAAGAAACACATACAACATCTCATTGAACTAAAGAACTAATGTATTGGTGTTGTAATTGATGCAACCAAATTAGCATAAGCATGGAAGTGGTTTGGCCACCTTAACCACTAAAATAGTGTATTAGTCAAATATGGGGGGAAGTGATAATTACATGTCAATGAACACTTATATTCCTCCATATGATTATAAATGTACCACTTTACACTAGTTATGGGATCAATAATGTATTCTTCTACTATGTTTTAAGATTAATATGGTATAGTAAATATTCTTGCACTAAGGTATCTTAATGTGTTTTTTTTCTTTCAACTCATAAATTCAAGACCACTACAATTGATCCATGTCTCAATTAATGATTGTAAGAAAATATCAAACATGAAATTTATGTTGCAAACAACTTTATATGGCCATGCATGCATTATTATTTCAAGCTTATCGTTGCAAATATCAACATGTTCTTATCTAGACCTAAGTTTTATGAACTAGGGTTTTCACTATTAGATTTGGTCGACAACATTAGCTATAGTGCCTATCACATGATAACTATCTAGGTCAACTGCAATATACTAGTAGCTATTAATAAGGAAAACCAATACTATTATTATGGGGTGGCTATATGAACGTTCTGGAAAATCCATATATGAATGCGCATTTTCTTAATATTGAATGTTAATAATTTGAAACCTTATGAGCCATTAACAATTGGAAATTCAAATGCGGGCAAAGTCTTGTCAAAGAGGACTTGCCACTCTAATATTAGGTAGGCATGTAAGTTAATTGACTTACCATTCCAATTTCGCTCAAGGGGGCCATTTATCATCCTAAGGCTCCCAAGCGTGCGTGGACACCATGGACACATCCGCAATGTCCGTACGCACCTGTGGGAGCTGACGGAACCCAATTCCGCTTGCCGATTTGGGTTCCGTTCTGCCAGAGTAAATCCTCAAAGTGTCCCTGAATGGCCTCGGGGTGCTTGACCAAAATTCCCTCAACACTCAAATTGTGGCTCAGATCGTGAATCCATTGCTTCTGGTGGATCCGGGACGACAGGTTTTAGCTAGGGGTCCCCCATAGCATGCCTCCAATCCTCGGAAACGATCCTATTGTGCCATCTCCAGAGCTAGGTTTTTGCTTAGTGAAGGCCATGCCAATCTTGCTCAAGGGGTCCATTTCTCGTCCGAATGCTCCTGGGCATGTGTGCCTACCGTGGACACATACGCACCTCTGGGAGCTGATGGAACCCAAGTCCGCTCGTCATTTTGGGTTCCATGCCCCTGGAGAAAATCCTCAAAGTGTCCCCAATAGCCCTGGGGTGCCGGACCAAGATGCCTGCATCACCCAAATCGTGGCTCCGGTCATGAATCTTTCGATTCCGGTGGATCCGGGATGCCGGGTTTCAGCTATGGGACCCCCCACAGGGTGTCTCTAACCCCCAGAAACAGTGCCAATGTGCCATCTTCGGAGCTAGGGTTTTGCTTAGTGAAGGCCATGCCAATCTTGCTCAAAGGGGCCATTTCTCGTCCGAAGGCTCTCGGGTGTGCATGGCCACCGTGAACACATCTGCAATGGCCATATGCACCTGTGGGAGTTGACGAAACCCAAGTTCATTCGCCGGTTTGGGTTCTGTGCCCTCGGAGCAAATCCTCAAAGTGTCCCCGAATGGCCTCGGGGTGCCGGACCAAGATGCCTGTAACACCCAAACCATGGCTCTGGGTGCAAATCCATCTATTTCGGTGGATCCGTGATGCCGGGTTTCAGCTAGGGGACCCCCCACAACGTGTCGCTAACCCCCACAAATGGTGCTATTGTGGCATCTATGGAGTTAGGGTTTTGCTCAGTGAAGGCCATGCCAATCTTGCTCAAGGGGGCAATTTCTCGTCTGAAGGATCTTGGGCGTGTGTGGCCACCATGGACACAACCTCAACGGCCATATGCACCTCTGGGAGTTGATGGAACCTAAGTCTGCTCAGCGGTTTGGGTTCCATGTCCCCCGAAGCAAATCCTTAAAGTGTCCCCGAATGGCCCCGGGGTGCCATACCAAGATGCCTGCAACACCCAAACCATGGCTTCGGTCACGAATCCTTTGATCCCGGTGGATCCGGGGTGACGGGTTTTAGCTAGGCCCCCCCCATAGCACGCTAAACCCCTGAAATGGTGCTATTGTACCATCTCCAGAGCTAGGGTTTTGCTCAATGAAAGCCATGCCAATCTTGCTCAAGCGGGCCATTTCTCGTCCGAAGGCTCCCGGGCATGCGTGGCCACGTCCCCAATGGCCATACGCACATGTGGGAGATGATGGAACCCAAGTCCACTCGCCGGTTTGGGTTCCGTGCATGAGGTAGTAAGTAGTGTACCTTGTTTGATGTATTCGTTGACATTGTTTGCAGTTGGATGTTTGTACCAACGATCAAGTGCGTAAACTGATACACCCGTGAACCTGGTATATAATCCATGTATGTGTATCCATTTCTCTTTGGTCCCTTTCCATCTGACGGGCCTTGGATTTATCATATTTTTACCACCATTTCACCCTATTTATAATTCCTTTTTCCTATCCATATTCATGCATTAATCCTTTCTTACGCTCATATCCGAGTTTTTATGCTCACGTAATTTTTCCATTACATATATTAGTATTTCATTTGATTTTTGAGTAACATTGAGGGAATTAGTGTACTATGTACTTGCTTTGAATATTGAATCAATTGTTGAAAGCAATTACAACATATTTGAGGGAGTTCTGTAGTAGTGCAGAACATTTGTTGTAGCATTACGAAAACTCTATCTGCAACATTACAGAAACTTCATCTGCAGCATTACAGAAACTCTATCTACAACATTACGGAAACTCTACAGGTATCTGCAGCATTACAAAAACTCTATCTGCAGCATTACAGAAAGTCAATAATTCCAATTTTACCTTCAACCACCAACTTTGGAGAAAGATATTCATTAGGAGTAATGGATTTTTATAAATCCATTATTTCTATTATTTTTAAATGTCTTAAATCATGATGTTAAATTAAAGTTGGTAAATGGAGATGGATATGAGTGCATATTTGGCTTATTCACAAAGATTTGAAGATCTCTATCAAATATATGATGGACCTAAGAAGTCAAAAGTTGTTAAGAGACATTTGGGATGAGTTTTGACTATTTTATTATAGCCTCTATCCCTAAATTCGAATTTGACTTCAAAGGTATTCTAAATATCATGTAGTTAGGAAGGATCTTGGATTAGTTTTGAGATCCAAACTTTTAGGAATTTGTTGAGGATGTTTTGGATCCTCATTTATTAGTTTTTATGGAGAAATCATGTATAAATAAGAGTTCTTTCTCCATTCTATGGGAGGACTCTTAGAGAAATAGTCCAATTGATGATGGAATAAAGCTATACTCTCATTTTGATTCAATTCGATCTTAGTTTT
Organism: Larix kaempferi; assembly: GCA_027924585.1. Classification (NCBI taxonomy): domain Eukaryota; kingdom Viridiplantae; phylum Streptophyta; class Pinopsida; order Pinales; family Pinaceae; genus Larix; species Larix kaempferi. The sequence continues at coordinate 2,786,956 of BSBM01000099.1, read as the reverse complement.
ATTAATTTCTTTTTGTAGCATGATTTTATTTCTTTTATATTGATGTAGTTATAATTTGTTGCTTTGTTTCAATTAGATAATTTTGCATTTCTCATTATGTAGTTTCTTTCTGCAATTTGATTTCAATGCATAGATAGAGATTTAAATGTTTATTTTACAATCATTGAGCTTAATGCAATAATGTTATTTACTCCATTGGATCATAAACAGTAACTTGTATTTGGCAAGGATAGTTTTTATTTCTGCAATTTACTTTTCTGTCAAGTGTGTTGTGAACTTAGATTTAGAATTTACTTTCTTGCACAGTGTGAACGTAGTATTAGAATTTACTTTTCCCGCAAAGTGTGGCATAGTTCTAGAATTTACTTTTCTGCAGAGTGTGGATGTAGTTTTAGAATTTACTTTCAAGTGTGAATTTAATTTTAGCATTTACTTTCATGTCATGTGATTTACTTTCCGTGCAACTTAGTTTGGTAGTTGTTTAGTTGGTAGTTTCTTGCCAAGACTATGTAACTGTTCATACCATTGTTTGTAAGTAAGGTTATTGAACTACAACTTCAAGTAGATAAACCAATATAAGAGGAGATTGTGGTTTGCACATACAGTGCACGGTAACTTGCAAGTTCTCAATGAACCCCGGGTTGACAATTAATGTACACTTCTTAGTTGTTTTCTAAGTAATTAGAATGCAATTAAAAAGCCCGTCATTTTGGTGCCGTTTTCGTGGAGTTACCACAACCATTGTTTTTTTTGCTTGAGTAAATTTTCTTTTGGTAGTGAGCTATTTGTTTTTTCATTATACATGCATATTTTTTTTTGAAGGATGGAGGCGCAGAGACATTTAAGACGCAAAGACGACCTCACTGTAGCATTGCTATAGTGTAATAGCTAGCCGCAAGTCTCTGCAAATCTGAACCATATTAATTATTTATGCAATAGCAGTAGATTTGTTTATGCCTTCTATTTTCATGAATAAAATCAAAGATTCAAGATGATAATTATGTGGTGCAGTAAGAGCCACACATATTACTAATTTGTCTTTTGCAGAAAGCTTGGAAAGAGGAATGAGGCTTGGTGAATGAAGATTTTATTGAAGGATTCAAGAGGATTCGAGGGGAAGCAATTGAAGAAAGAGTACAAACGACTCAAAAATTTCAAAAGGGGTGTGTAATATGTTACTCAATTCATAAAAATACATCCTTTAGCACTAAAATACAATTTTTGAGGATCCGTAGCTCAACTGTGGAACCTTAAAAAATATATGGATTGTTGATTTTATTTGTTGTTTGATGTATTACATTGAAATTATATCCATAAAAATATTCACTTCCATCTAAATTGTCATTTTAGTGAAAAATTGGCTATTTGGGCATTTTGGCATGTTGGGCTTACTGAAAACGCAGCCAGGACAGTCGTGTTTTGAGAGACCATATGGACACATTTTTAAAACCTGTTTCTATCAAAATTTTCCCTTGGAATCTAGTTTCTAATTCAATTTAAATTTTCAATTTGGATATCAAACGAAAAAGTTATGGGAAAAATACTGACTGGGTGTAGGGTAGATAGCTCAAGAACACGTTTGGGACAGTCAATGTTTGGGTGCCTAAATGGATGAATTTTTTAAACCTGTTTCCAAGGTATATTATCCTATGAATCTAGATTACAACGCAATTTGAATCACTCAAATCCGATATCATACGAGGAAGTTATGCCCAAATTACTAACTGCCTGTCATAAATCAGCACTCCCAGAACTCTGTGTCATTAGCTGTACTTTGGCATATTCGACCCATCAATTCTTATTGAATTAAAAACCTGTTTCTATTGGACATACATATGGGTATCTACTTTAACTTCCAAGTTGAATCGATTCAGTCCGTCAACAAACGAAAAATTTATGCTCAAATCACTGACTGTTGGTCTAGGCTGGAAATTGCAACCTGTCTGTCTTACATGATGTTCTTTAGCAGATTTGGAGTACCATATTAATTCATTTTCAAAACCTGTTTCTACTGGAGTTATCCCTCTGAATCCAATTTCATTTGGCTTTGGAATCACTCAAATCGGTTGTGAAACGAAGAAGTTATTAGCAAAATATTGTTGGGTTGTCTAAGGTGGCCACCGCTCCCCAACAGGTAAAAAGTGATTTTTTGTTTTTATCTTCCTTGTATTTGTTTTATAAAAATTTGTTGTATTTATCTTGCATATGTTTGGGATTAAGAGAGACTGATCAACTCTCTTCTTCCATGAGCTCACATTTTATTGCAGGTAAGTGCCAATTGTTTTTGCAGGTCCTTGGAAGATTAAAGAATGTTAATCTATACAGGAAGTGATTTGTGAAGACCAAATTTAATGCTGATGGGAATTCTCTCCAGAAATCCAAAAATGAAGATTCGTTAGCATGATATGTGCTACTTTTGAAGCTCAAGTTCCTAGAATCCTGATCTAGCAGTATCTCACTGAAAGACAACAACCATAAGACTTTTGATCAAAGATGGAAAATGGATCCAGAATGAGGCATATGAAGAATTGATATGAAGAAGCTGAAGACCAATGCTCTAGAGTTAAAGTGCCATTCTCACATTCCCATTGCCACATCCCTAATTTCTATAAAGAATCCTTTCAGAAGACCTAAGATTCATCATGCTCATTCACCAGCACCAGGGTATTGTTATGTATCTCATTTTCCCATTTTGATATGCATGCTTGCTGAAGTTAATAAATATTTCATTTCCTTATGTGGTTGATAAGATTTTCTCATGAACGTCATCTATATCACCACTATCATCAGATTGACTTCATCCCCCACTATTCCATTTCTCCCATGAATTTCTGCTCCATCCATCCCTCACCCACACAATAAAGTTGCTTGGCTCACTTACAATGTCAAGCTCCCTCACCTCCCTACCCCCTTTCCAAATAAAATTTGATGGTGAAAACCTGTTTCAGGCGCCATCAGACCTTGGAATGCTTGAAAACCAGCTTGTTGGCGGGCATCCCCCGGGAATAAATTTTTTTATGATTGTGAAAACCCTCTGGGCGTAGTCAGACAAATCTTGTCTGAAAACTAGCTTGCTGGCAGACAAGGTTTGCAAATAAGTGAGAAATAAAGTATTCCATCATGCTCTTTAAATAAAGTTTCCAAGATTTGCTACTACATCAGAAGATCATTTTTCATCTCCAAATCCAAGCTCTGGATTCCGTATTGCTCTTTCTTATCAGTTTCTACACCATTGTGGACAACATCAGATCTCATGCTTCTCAGGATGTTGCTGCACATTTCATGATATTTGTAGGTAGGTACAGGTATGCTCATTTTCTTTATTGTTAGTTAAGTTCATTGAATGCTATAGATTTGTATTTGGAAAATCACTTGAGCCTTTTTCACTACTTCCTCCTATATTTCTAAGGGTAGTAAAATATTTCAGTTTGGGGGAAGGGGCATACCATTACCTACCATGAATACACCATTACCTATCATGACCACACCATTACACATCATAATCCTTACATTACTCGTCATCATTCTTTTCCATCCTCTACCATCCTTGCTCAACCCAAACCTTCATCCTTCCATTTAAGCATTACTTCATCTTTACTTCCTTAGCTGAGCCCAGCTTGACATCTCCTAAACAACCAAGCATGAAAAGTATGTTGCCACATAATCCCTATAGTTGTCACACAAGAACCAACAATAGGAAGCCCTACTACTACCACACAAGAACCAGTAGTAAGGAGAGATGGACAACCAATGCACATAGACAAGCCAAATAATTTGTTGGAAGAAGAAGTCTTACTGCTGTCACACAAGAACCAGCAGAAAGAAAAATGAAAAAGCTCATCTACAAGCCAAGGAAACTACAGGAAGAAGGGAATAGGCTGGACACAAGAACCTACAACAAAATGAGTTGTTGTAGATGCCATTTCTACATATGAATATGTTGATGGAACAAGAAAACAAAACATCATTCATTCTTGACAGCAGAAAATCAGCATAGTAGTTCATGTAAATGAGGTGTCTTAACAGCGCATTCATGCTCCATCTTCAGTTTGGGGGAGGTTGTGGGGATAGATAAGTAACAGTGTGAGGTGAGCAGACATAACAAAGCACAATCCTCGGGAAGAATATTGTAAGTCAACCTTGTTTTAATTTTCAAATTAATTTGTGTTGAAAAGTTGGCTTAATGCATGTCTCTCCCACATGGATGCTTATGTTTTTGTTTGTAAACTTGGATGAGTTTGGTGACATAAAATGACTGATTATGGACATGGCCAAAAGTGCAACATATTCCAATCACTTGGTTTTTGTTAGTGCTCATTAAGGAAAAGCATGGTAGTTTTCACTTATGACAGTCCTATGGTAGTGAGAAACGGGGTTTCTAGCCTCTTTATTGGTTCCCACACCCACAAGCTGCTGCAGATTATTCAAAACTTGAAGATGAGTCTAGAATTAAGATACTTTTGTTGACACTGGATATGGAGGAGAAAACAGTGGGATTGCTTATTATAAAATATGTTGTTCTTTATGCACATAATCATTTTGAGCAATGAATGCAATCCATCCAATCTTTAGATATTCATGACAGAGGCTTGACTGGAAATTTTCATGATCGATGTGAACCATTTTCTTTTACATAAGAGTTGCTTCATGAATTTTGATTGTGCTCACATTGCAGAGCTGATAGCCAACATTGCCAAATGAAAGACATAATCATTACATGATGATGGACAGAGTGTAAAAAGGAATTTCATCAAAAGAATTTACATTGATAAATTGGGTAATATTTTGCACAATTGATTTGTTGGTATTTTCAGATTGCAGATTATGTGCATAAAATGATTTGATCCTTTCTAAATTCTATGAAATGGATAGCTGCAAGTTTTGGTGGGCAGTAAGAAAAACATGACTACACAATTTCTCAGCTATCTCTCCAGTATGTTACAACAACAAGATGAAGGGCAGCGCAGAATTAAAATCAACATTCCTATAGTAGCATGCATGTCTCTGTAGGAGGGAAGCTATTTCCAGCTTGAAGGTATAACTTGAGATGGTTTTAACAAACGTTGCATATAGCTGAAGATTAATTATTTTGGGTGTCTTTGACCTCTCATAAATTAGCATAATAGGTCATATCTATTTTCCCCCACTTCTTCACATTTGTCATTTTTTTCCGAGGACGAAAAAAGTGCTTAGTTTGGGGGAGTTAGGAGACATTGGCTGACATAATGATGTCCTGTTCCATCACACAAGAATCAATGATAGGGGAATCAGGAAGAATAATGCTAGCAAAACATTATTTCTATGGCAGTTAAAAACAAAAAATGCAAAAACGCAGAAATTTATTTGAAGATGTTTTGCTGGGGCGAATTAGTGTTTCTTTGGGCACACTTACCTTTCCATTGCATGATTTTTGGCCTGTTCATATGCTTATAGGGTTTCTCTTGATATATAAAAACTTAAAGCAGATCAGTGGGCACTCTGAACAACATTTACAGTCAAGCCATGCTTTTACTCATCCATGTTTTTGAAAATTGCAGAAATTGAAATGAAGCATTTTATGGCATAAAAAATTGCAGAAATTGAAATGAAGATATCTCCCAAATGGTGAAGTGGGTTTTCCCGAAACTTGGTGGAGATAAGCATCAGAGTAAGAAGAATAAATACACCAAGTTTCAGCTCAATCCGATGCACGGTTTTTGAGAAATAAAAAATAGTCACCTAGAGCCATTTTCTCATTTTTGTGAAAACCGTGATGTGGGTTTCTCCCATTTTTGGCTGGGAGAAGCATAATGACATTCCTTACACCCCTGCAAAGTTTGGTGAAAACCCAGTTGATATTTGTTTGTGAAATCAAGCATAGTCACCTCCAACCATTTTCTCATTTTCTCGAAAACCGTGATGTGGGTTTCTCCAATTTTTGGCTGGGAGAAGTGTAATGACATTCCTAACACCTCTGCAAAGTTTGGTAAGAACCCAGTTCATATTTTTGGAAAAATGACATTTTTTGTGAAAGCTGCAAATTGTCAGTCCATTGGCTACAAAATATATTTTTCTTGCATTTTTGCATTGAAAATGTTAAGTTGGCATGGAGGATTGTTCAGGATGAAATTTCATACCTCTTGATGATTAGATACAATGGTGGTGGCTTGTTGAGAATGAATTTTGAGGCCTGCATTAAAAATAAACATCATTCAGCTTGATTGACACATGGTTGCATGAGGACATGCAACATTTTCAGTTTGGGGGAGATGACGGGCCTTGGATTTAGCATATTTTTACCACCATTTCACCCTATTTATAATTCCTTTTGCCTATCCATATTCATGCATTAATCCTTTCTTACGCTCATATCCAGGTTTTTATGCTCAAGTAATTTTTCCATTACATGTCTTAGTATTTCATTTGATTTTTGACTAACGTTGAGGGAATTGGTGTACTATGTATTTGCTTTGAATATTGAATCAATTGTTGGAAGTAGATACAACATATTTGAGGGAGTTCTGTAGCAGTGCAGAACATTTGTTGTAGCATTACGGAAACTCTTTCTGCAGCATTACAGAAACTCCATCTGCAGCATTATTGAAACTCTATCTACAACATTACAGAAACTCTACAGGTATCTACAACATTACAGAAACTCTATCTGCAGCATTACAGAAAGTCAATAATTCCAATTTTACCTTCAACCACCAACTTTGGAGAAAGATATTCATTAGGAGTAATGGATTTTTATAAATCCATTATTTCTATTATTTTTAAATGTCTCAAATCATGATGTTAAATTAAAGTTGGTAAATGGAGGTGGATATGAGTGCATATTTGGTTTATTCACAAAGATTTGAAGATCTCTATCAATTATATGATGGACCTAAGAAGTCAAAAGTTGTTAAGAGACATTTGGGATGAGTTTTGACTATTTTATTATAGCCTCTATCCCTAAATTCGAATTTGACTTCAAAGGTATTCTAAATATCATGTAGTTAGGAAGGATCTTGGATTAGTTTTGAGATCCAAACTTTTAGGAATTTGTTGAGGATGTTTTGGATCGTCATTTATTAGTTGTTATGGAGAAATCATGTATAAATAAGATTTCTTTCTCCATTCTATGGGAGGAATCTTAGAGCAATAGTCCAATTGATGATGGAATAAAGCTATACTCTCATTTTGATTCAATTCGATCTTAGTTTTATTAATTTCTTTTTGTAGTATGATTTTATTTATTTTATATTGATGTAGTTATAATTTGTTGCTTTGTTTCAATTAGATAATTTTGCATTTCTCATTATGTAGTTTCTTTCTGCAATTTGATTTCAATGTATAGATAGAGATTTAAATGTTTATTTTACAATCATTGAGCTTAATGCAATAATGTTATTTACTCCATTGGATCATAAACAGTAACTTGTATTTGGCAAGGATAGCTTTTATTTCTGCAATTTACTTTTCTGCAGAGTGTGGATGTAGTTTTAGAATTTACTTTCAAGTGTGAATTTAATTTTAGCATTTACTTTCATGTCGTGTGATTTACTTTCCGTGCAACTTAGTTTGGTAGTTGTTTAGTTGGTAGTTTCTTGTCAAGACTATGTAACTGTTCATACCATTGTTTGTAAGTAAGGTTATTGAACTACAACTTCAAGTAGATAAACCAATATAAGAGGAGATTGTGGTTTGCACATACAGTGCACGGTAACTCGCAAGTTCTCAACGAACCCCGAGTTGACAATTAATGTACACTTCTTAGTTGTTTTCTATGTAATTAGAATGCAATTAAAAAGCCCGTCACCATCTACTGTAAGATATTCCCTCTGAACAACCATTGAGGCAGTCGAAAAGGTAATGCCTTCACTATCGGTTAATGATGCAAGGAGGGTTTGCTTCCCCTGGATGCATCGTGCCAACCAATAATTTGTCCCAATTGCACTATCTGTCGGGGCAACAACTGCGTAGATGTGTCCTGCAAAAATGCATTTTACGGTCATATTCCAACAAGTAGTGGTTTGATAACTTGGATAATTACAAAAACAAGGAGGGAACCAAGATATGCATGCATAAATGTTTACCTGGCTGTACAAGATCATATATATGATCATATTCATTCGAAATAGAGGGTTGGACTTCCTCTAACTGGATTGTTTCAACAACTGCACGTGGGTACACTGCAAGTGATACATGATCCCATTCATCAACCCAATCCATTGATTCACACTCATCCCACTCACAACTTCTGCAAGGCCCACAAAAGAAAGCAAGTTTCCACGTCCATATTTCAAATAAAGGGTTGTTTGAGCTTCGAACTGAATTAAATCCACGAGTGCTTTGCACAGTACTACAACTATAAGAACGCGATCGATCTATATCAACCACATGCCAAAAATTTCTAACAACATGTCCTCTACCTGTTGGTCTGTGCTGCTCCATGGTTCGATCTGACATTTTTGTAGAGCACCATCGAACTATGGATTCTGCATCCCAAATATGAGGGTTTTTCATGCACCTCATCTCCTCCCTTCACAGGGCAGTTTTGAGACATGCTCCAGCCCCATCATTCTCTCCCTTTCCATGCCCGGTCTCAAAATAGTTCCATATATGCAACACATCATAAGTCTTGTGAAAAATACTCAAGCACTGGAATACACATGCATTTTTTAACTGGCCTGCACAACCCTTTTATCATATCCAATGCTGATCCATCTGTATACCTCTCTCCTTCAGCTGATCATAGAAAATTCTAAAGTAATGCTACACATAATGCAGGTCATGGCACCTGTCGTCACTGATGTAAAATTTGGTCTCTTTCAATATTATCCTCATGTCATTGCTGCTCTCTGGCGCATGCCTATACGTGATATGGACCATTATACTAACTTGGTCTGAATGGTAGTATTGACTTTGAATCTCATTCTGTGGCTGCAGGGTGTAGTTTTCAGCAAAGTTTACAACCGACAATATTGTGCCATTGGGAAAGGTGTCCCTACACTGTCCGTACTGTTCATCCTGCCATCGTGCTACATGGACATGTTGTACATACTGCTCGGTCTTTTGGTAGAATTACTTCATGAAATTGCAAATTTTTACCTGGTGCCACAAAACCAAGGGCATTAATACAACATGACATTTTCAATCTGAATATAGATGTACAAATTAAACATGTTCAGTATGAAAGTATGCAAGCTTAGATTACCTGTGACTTCACCAATGCAATTTTTTTGCTTTTCTTCGCACTATCTACTTGATATGTTATATACTTGAAGTTCTGCATTTCTACTGACATCCTCCCAAATTCGTGCTCCTCAGTTTCATGGATGCATCAGCTCAATAATGCAAATCCACTGCAACTGGAACATGTCCCATATAAACATGATATTTTATAATATTTTTGTCCTTCAAGTCTTGGACACATTATGCTATGTATAAATTCTCTAGATGCATTCGGTGGTTGTAACAATGGGCATTCCTACACAATGTTTGTATGCAAATCACAAAATATATGTCTATATGTATCATAATAGTACTCAAATTCTACATGGTATCTACAACAACATGTGTTGCGATCAATGCAAATTCTAACATACCAGGGTTTGCATTTTTCAAAGGACCTTTGGCCCAAGTTCAATTGTGTGTGCTCATTCTTGAACCTCTCATAGAGTTCCGTTTGTGTCGTGTCAAGGAAGTGCTTGACATAGGGTTCAGACCCCTTAATGCCTTTTCTCAACTTTAGCACATCTCTTTGATTCGATGATGGTCTAGTGTTATCATGCAAAAAATTTTGTACTAGTTCTTTAACAACATCACTAAGCTTCATGTTTGAACGAGGTAACCTACCAACAAAGGCCCAACAATCTTTTTGTCCTGGGGTCTCAAGTTTTTCTCTAATAGCATAATACTTTTGAAGAGTCTTTCTATTTACTGTAAAGATTTTACATGTGTGTGATAGAAGGAGACGTTGACTTGTGGATTTGTCTATGATCGATTCCGACAGTACACGACAAGCTGCATTAAAATATTTTGTATGAGAAGTTTTTCCAATCAAATTAAATGCAAATTGTAGATTTTTAACAACATGATCGTTGGCCTATGAACTTCTAACTACCTTTGTAATGTCCCCATTTTGGCCCTTATAATATTTTGGGCTGTAATGTAAATATTATATGCATATTATGTATGATTCCTAGCGTGGATCTCAAGGCCAAGGCCCCGCTAGTGAACGCTTGATCTTGAAGAGGCAAGTATTGGATATTATGCTACCCATGTGCTAGTGAACCATGGGAATTGTAAATATGCATTTTAATATAAATGCCCACAACTAGCTCTGCAATGCAACAAGATATGGGGGCATGATGTTTACAAGGAATTGGTAGGGAAAACAGTCGAACCCATGAACCAATCAAGTCAATCCAAGTGTCAATGAGAGAACCCATAAAACCCTCAACTACCCATGTTGACATTTGTGCCCACTCATTCATTTTACTCAAGAGTTGGTTGAGGTAGTTAATTCCTTGGGGAATGGGAGGTATGGCTATCCAAATTTGAGTATGGGAAAGCCACCCTGCATGGAAAAACGTGTTTTTCTCCTTGGGTAGGAAAAGATCCATGAATTGTTCCCCAAGCCATTACTCATCAACCAGTTTGGATCTCTCACGAGTTGGGAGCTTGCTGGGTGTTTTTCCCCATCGAATTTATGTGTTTTCCTTCATTCTCAGCTGGGAGAAGGGCGTTTTTGTGTTATATACCAATGGGGAAGAAGGGGAATTGAACTGTGGTTCCATAGAGACTGTTTTGGCTGCTGAATGCTTAGATAGTTGGGGAAGAAATCGTTTTCCTCCCTGTGCTTGTTTTCTCCATCCCACAATCCGTTTTTGGCTGGAAATGATTTGGGGAAAAACCCATGGACATCTTGTTGTAAATACCATTGTTGAAAATATGTATCCATGCCCAGTTTTTGAGTTTGCTCTGTGTAAGAGTATGTTGGGGTATGGGTTATGGGTATCTATTGTTTTGGCTTGAGCTTGAGTGTAAGCATCCATAATGAAGAGGGTTCATATTTAGCCTGATAAACCCAGCTATAGAATGGCTTGGCTTAGATGTAATGATTATTTGGCCGTGCATGAGCTTGAATGTCCCCTTTTCTTTATAAGAATCATGCACAACTCGGGGATGGCAGTTGCGTTGAGATATTGATGAACACAACTGGCCTATGGTGTTGATGTATATGTAACTTCGGAATGTATTTTATTGTACTCCTATAGAGATGTATTATTCCTCTATACGGAAGTGTCATCATTTGTATTGCCAAGTGTCGCAAGTGTCGTAACTTGCTGATGGGTTATTAGACCACCATGTGTGGGGTTGGACCTGATTAAGTTAACCTGGGGTTATTAGGCTGAGTTAGACAAGTCAGCCCCATAGGTTTATTAGGCTAATCAGAACAAGTATAAATAGAGAGCGGGATCTCTCTATTTGATCACTTCACTTACTCACTTATCCATCACTCAGAAAGTGGCGCACATGTGAGGAGGAGGATCAGCTGCTAGGAGGATTCTATATCTGTGTACTTGGGTTGTACTTTGGTTGTGCTATTGCTCTATCTATCTCTGAGGAAGTTGTGGGGTTTTTCACCTTAGGGTTTTCCCCACGGAAACTCTGTGTGTCTATTGTCTCTTATGATTGCATCTTGTGATGATTGATATGCTTGCTATGATTGATATGCATTGATATACTGTACATGTTATTCTCTTAGTAAATATCCCAGAGTATTGTGAATTAATGCTAAAAAATTAACATGGTATCAGAGCTAACCTAAGAACAAGACACTGTGCAGTTGCGGAAGCTAGGGCTTCTTGTTTTTGGGTTTCTCTCCATAGATTTTGGAAAAGAAATATGATAGATTGTCTCTCCTCTGCAAGGTGAATCTTGCTGTCCAATCAGAATTCAGTTCTGAGCACTTTCAGTTTTGGCCCTAAAAATTAGGGTATAGCAATTTATGAAATCTGAAGACATAGTTGGAAGCTCCTTGGAAAAATCGAAGTTTAGAGCTTTGGATCAATATTTTTGGCTGGGTAAATCTCCGGGAAACTCAAACCCTAATTTAGGGTCCTCCCTAGTGAAACCGGGAAGACTAAAAGGCATTTCTGAAGGGTGAAGCTTTGCAGATCTCAAATTCTGAATACACCAGGATGATTAGTTCATCAAGGCGCATCTTTCTATCCTTTCAGAAAGTTGAAATTCACATTTTGAATTTTTAGGGTTTCTCTAACAAACCCTAATCCAGGACCAGATCCAGTTTTCAACAAATCAAGTGGTAAGACCTAAATCTTTTCTATTTCCATTTGAAGTACTCTTTAAGATGTCTCACCACACCAAGCTTGAGGATAAGCTTGAAGGGGATGATAACTTCCGAGCCTGGAAGTATAGGATTGGGTTAATCTTGGAAGAAAATGAATTGGATACTTACATAAGGGAAGAGGTCCCTGTCCCAGAGGGAGAAGAGGCTAAAGCCCTCCACAAGAAGAACTTGGTCAAGGCAAAGAGAATCATTGCTGATTCCATCAAGGAACATCTCATCCCCCATGTGTCATCTCTAAAGACACTCAAAGAGATGTTTGATTCCCTATCCAAGCTATTTGAAGGGAAGAACATAAATCGGAAGATGACTCTGCGGAATCAATTGAAAGGGGTAAAGCTTCAGAATGGAGAATATATTCAATCTTATTTTTCTAGGGTCTCTCAGATCAAGGAACAACTAGAAGCAGTGGATGAAATGGTGGAGAATGGTGAAGTTGTCATGACCACTCTGAATGGCATACCCAGGTCATGGGATTCCTTTATACAAGGAATCTGTGCAAGAAAGAAGTTGGTATCCTTCAGCAGACTGCGGGAAGAATGCTCACAAGAAGAAGCAAGGCTTGTGGCATGAGAAGAAAAGATGGGGAACGAAGATCAAGCTCTCATAGATCACACCAAGGGAAGCAAGTTTAAGAGGGAGAAATCTCATAACAAGAAACATTCTCATCCTCATCACAAGAAGAAAGATCTATCTCATGTTCGATGTTACGAATGTAATGAAATGGGACACTTTGCTTCAAATTGGCCCAAGAAGAAGAAAGACAACAACTTCAACAAAAAGAAGAAGAATAACAAAAGAAGATATCATGCTCATGCTGCTGAGGATGATGAACCTCCCAGGAAGAAAGCTAGAGCAGAAAGTGATGACTCATCAAGCGAAGAAGAGTATGTTCTAATCTCTACTCTCGCAGGTACTATTTCTCATGGTTGTAATGATTGGTTAATTGACAATGGGGCTTCTAAACACATGACTGGGTTTAAAGAATCTTTTGTAAATCTGTTTGAACATGAATCACCCCATAAAGTGAAACTTGGGGATGGTTATCAATACCCTATCAAAGGAAGTGGGGAAGCCTCCTACAACCTAGAATTTGGAAAATCCTTGAAGATGAAAGATGTGTTATTTGTACCTGGACTCAAGAAGAACTTACTCTCCATCTCTGCATTGGATGCAAAAGGCATGAGGGTTGCATTTGTAGATGGCCAAGTCTTAATGTGGCCAAAGGGTAAAACTATTGATGATGCAGTGGTGATTGGAGAGCAAGAGGGAGGATTGTACAAATTGAAGGGACAACTTGAACATGCCATGGTACATGAATCCATGGAGCCAAATGAACTTTGGCATAGAAGACTTGCACATATGCACTACAGAGCATTACCAATTGCAAGTAAAGTTGTAGAAGGTCTTCCTGAAATTAAGACTAAGCATGAAGGTGTTTGCAAAGGATGCGCAAAAGGAAAGAACATAAAGAAGGCATTTCCAAGCAGTGAAAGCAAGGAAAAAAGTATCTTGGAAATTATCCACTTCGATGTATGTAGTCCGATGTCATCTAGTTCTCTGAGTGGGTATGCTTACTATGTCTCTTTCATTGATTACTTCTCCAGGAAGACTTGGGTTTTCATCTTGAAGAACAAAGATGAAGTGTTTGATAAGTTTATGGAATTCAAAACCTTGATGGAGAACCAAACTGATAAGAATATCAAAACATTAAGATCCGACAATGGTGGAGAATTCACTTCAGGTGACTTCAAGAATTTATACAGTGATTCAAGGATTAAGAGGGAGTTGACTGCTCCTTACAATCCACAACAAAATGGAGTTGTAGAAAGAAAGAATAGAACAATCATGGAAGCAGCAAGGGAAATGCTGCATGACCAGGATCTACCTATGCATCTATGGGCAGAAGCAACTAAGACAGCTGTATATGTGCATAACAGAACACCCCACAAGATATTGGACAACAAGACACCATAAGAGGTTTTTTCTGGTAAGAAACCTGAAGTCAGCCATCTCAGAATATTTGGTTGTCCAGTATACACACATGTCCCAAAGGAAAAGAGGACCAAGCTATATCCTTCAGGAAAGAAGGGTATCTTTGTGGGTTACAGTGAAAGCTCGAAGGCTTACAAAATATACTTTCCAGGGTTCAAGAAGATTGATATCAGCAGGGATGTGACATTTGATGAAAACTCAACATTCATCACATCAAAGAAGACACCTGTTGAATATTATGAAGAACCTAAGGAAACTAGATTTCAAGACACTACTATGACTGAAGCAATTCTAGATGCAGATCGTGAAATTGAAGATCCGTAAGAACCTGTAGATCCACCCCGTGACAATAACTCTCACAAGAGGAAACCTGCATGGGCTAGAGAGCTCATTCAAGATGCATAAATATATGTCATTCTAGAAGAAGAACACAGAGCAAAGAAGAGAACTAGATCTCATACCATCTATGTTGCTTTACTCTGTGATATCATGAACAAAGAACCTTCCAATTATGAAGAAGTAGTGGAAAAGAAAGAATGGAAGGATGCCATGGTCGAAGAATACCAATCAATAATGAAGAATGATGTTTGGGATGTTGTCCCAAGACCTGAAGGGAAGTCTGTTGTGACTTCCAAATGGATCTACAGGATCAAGCATGCTGCAGATGGCAGCATAGAGAAATACAAGGCAAGATTCGTAGCTCGTGGCTTCTCTCAGAAAGAGGGAATAGATTATGAAGATAATTTTTCTCCTGTAGCTAGGTACAATTCCATCAGATCAGTACTTGCTTTGGATGCATTGATGAAATGGAAGATACACCAGATGGATCTCAAGAAAACTTTCTTGAATGGTGTAGTCGAGGAGGAAGTGTATGTGGAGCAACCACTTGGTTTTGAGACACATGACAGGGAGTCATATGTGTGAAGACTGAAGAAAGCCTTGTATGGATTGAAGCAAGCTCCCAGGACTTGGTATGGTAGGATGGATAGTTTCCTATCCAGTTTGGGCTTTACCAAGAGTAAAGAAGATTCCAACCTTTATTACAAGGTTGAGGAAGGCAATCCAATGATACTACTTCTGTATGTGGATGATCTGTTTGTAACAGGTAATGATAGTTTGATTGACGATACCAAGAGGAAGCTTGCAACTGAGTTCGAGATGAAGGACTTGGGGATGATGCACTATTTTCTAGGAATGGAGGTATGGCAGAGTGTAGATAGTATCTTCCTTGGACAAGGGAAGTATGCAGTAGAGATCCTAAAGAGGTTTGGGATGATGGACTGTAAGGCCATGGCCACACCTATGGCATCAAACCCGAAGCTTCTGTGTGATGCTTCATATGATCTGGGTGATGTCACTATGTATCGTCAGATGATTGGGTCCTTGATGTACCTGACGAACACTAGACCAGATATTTGCTTTGCAGTGAACACATTGAGCCAGTTCCTGACGGATCCCAGAGGTGTTCACCTGGTTGCTGTAAAGCATATTCTAAGGCACCTGAAGGGTACAGTTGACTATGGGCTCAAGTATGATGCGAATCAAAAGTTTAACCTACAGGGTTATGTTGATTCAGATTGGGCAGGCAGTGTTGCAGATAGGAAGAGCACATTTGGGTGTTGCTTCAATATGGGATCAGGTGTGATCTCTTAGTTTAGCAGGAAGTAATCTTGCGTAGGACTGAGTACAGCTGAAGCAGAGTATGTTGCAGCATGTTTGGCTAGTTGTGAGGCAGTATGGCTCCAGAAGCTACTGTTTGAGTTATTTGATCTGGTGTTGGAGGCTACTGGTATCTTTTGTGACAACCAGAGTTGTGTGAAGCTTTCTAAGAAGCCAATGTTCCATGACAGGTCGAAACACATAGAGATCAAATATCACTATATCAGGGATATGATGCAGAGAGGAGCAGTGAAGCTCCTGTATGTTGCGATAGATGAACAGATTGCAGATGTGCTGACGAATCCACTAGCCATAGTGAAGTTTGAGTACTTCAGAGAGAGGCTTGGTGTCCTTCAGATCGATGACACTTCAAGGAAGAAGTGATGGAGACATTTACTGAAGCCATTCCAAGCATGGTGGAAGGAGGACCCTTCACATGGCTATGGATGTAAGCATTGGATGATGAGTATCGGGACGATGCTCCAGTTACTGCTCTATATATGCATCATGTTGGATGCTGGATATGATTAGTTGGATCATTTATATGTATATGTATGTACGCATCATGTTAGATGCTGGATATGATCAGTTGGATCATTTATATGTATATGTATGTACGCATCATGTTGGATGCGTTGATCAGTGTGATCATGTATTTGTATATGCATCATATTGGATACTTTGATCAGTGTGATCATGTATTTGTATATGCATCATGTTGGATGCTTGATATGATCAGTTGGATCATGGATTTGTATCAGGTGGATACTTGTATGATCAGGTAGATCATGTATTTGTATATGTATCAGGTGGATACTTGTATGATCAGGTAGATCATGTATGATGATATGTATTAGGTAGATACTTTGTATGCATTAGATGGATATATTGTTTGATCAGGATGATCACAGATGATGAGCTTCAGGATGTTGCTTCAGATGATATGCATCAGGATGATGCTATGATGATGATCAGGATGATCACAGATGACGAGCTTCAGGATGTTGCTCCAGATGATATGCATCAGGTCGATGCTATGATGATGATCAGGTTGATCATGTGATGATGTACGTTAGGATGATGTATGGTGAGTATCGGTTTGATACTTTGTGGCCGTGGACAGGTTGTGCAGGTAGCATAGAAAAGATCCTTTAAAAACTGGATAGGTAGAGCGGTGTGCTCGTAACAGCTTGGGTTTCTCTATCGAGATTCGGACAGGTAGAGCGGTGTGCTCGTAACATCCTGGGATGCTCTGAGTAGGTTTTGCAACAGTTTTGCATAGAAAAGATCCTTTAAAATCCGGACAGGTAGAGCGGTGTGTTCGTAACATCCTGGGATGCTCTATCAAGATCTAGACAGGTAAAGCGATTTGCTCGTAACATCCTGCGATGCTCTAAGTAGGTTTTGCGAAAGTTCACATAGAAAAGATCCTTTAAAATCCGGACAGGTAGAGCGGTGTGCTCGTAACATCCTGGGATTCTCTATCGAGATCCAGACAGGTAGAGAAGTTTGCTTGTAACATCCTAGGATGCTCTGAGTAGGTTTTGTGAAGGTCAACATTTAAAAGATTCTGGGAGATCCGATAGGTTGAGCAATGTGCTCGTAATCAGTCCTGGGATACTCTTTCGAGGTTTTGTTGAGGCACGTAATCAGTCCTGAGTATTCCACAGTATGGCCAGTGATGAAAAAGACCTACAGGTGGTGGGCCTACATCCAATATGAAAAAGGACTAGCTCTGTAGGACTTCCTATGATGAGTAGATCATAGATTGATTGAGATAGTAGCAGCAGTGATGATGATGATGATTTGAGGACGATGATTCGCTGATGATGATCTAGAGATGAAGACTTGTGT
The DNA here is from genome assembly GCA_027924585.1 of Larix kaempferi. NCBI lineage: Eukaryota > Viridiplantae > Streptophyta > Pinopsida > Pinales > Pinaceae > Larix > Larix kaempferi. The sequence goes on along the minus strand of BSBM01000099.1, from coordinate 2,769,108 downwards.
TAGCAGATCTGTGTCGAGAAATACCTTCCGAGTTAAGAGGGAGTGTTGATGTATATGTAACTTTGGAATGTATTTCATCTATGTATTTTATTGTACTCCTATAGAGATGTATTATTCCTCTATACATAAGTGTTGTCATTTGTATTGGCAAGTGTCGCAAGTGTCGTAACTTGCCGATGGGTTATTAGACCACCATGTGTGGGGTCGGCCCTGATTAAGTTAACCTAGGGTTATTAGGCTGAGTTAGACAAGTCGGTCCCATAGGTTTATTAGGCTGCTTAGAATAAGTTTAAATAGAGAGCGGGATCTCTCTATTTGATCACTTCACTTACTCACTTATCCATCACTCGGAAAGTGGTGCACATGTGAGGAGGAGGATCAGCTGCTAGGAGGAGTCTATCTCTGTGTACTTGGGTTGTACTTTGGTTGTGCTATTGCTCTATCTATCTCTGAGGAAGTTGTGGGGTTTTTCACCTTAGGGTTTTACCCACGGAAACTCTATGTGTCTATTGTATCTTATGATTGCATCTTATGATGATTGATATGCTTGCTATGATTGATATGCATTGATATACTGTACATGTTATTCTCTCAGTAAAGATCCTAGAGTATTGTGAATTAATGCTAAAAAATTAACATATGGTTGGGTGGAACGTTGCAGCGACATATCTAGTTGCTTGGGACAATTGCACAATGAAGATAAGTATCCTCTATGTGTATTTACTTTTGAAATGTTTAATTTGATGATCATTTTGATATGCTGGATGAGTATGAAATGTGTGTGGGTGATGTTTTATTCCACTGTGCATAATTGCTTGATTTGCATATGCACACTTTTGTTTTATTTGTATGAATCTAATGAATGGGCTAAGTTTATGTAAAAGCCCCAGATTTTGGTATCATTTCCCTTCCTTGCCTTGGATAGATGGGAGGGTAGGTTACAACCTTTATGCCCAAAATTCTCCTAACATGAGCTAGACAATGTGATTTTAACAAAGCCATAAACAATTGACATTTTGCTGCATCGGTTTTGGATTCAAAAAATTCTTTGATTATCCTGCTACAATGGAAATCAATACTGCGTTTGGGAAACTTACCTTCAAGTCCTGAAAATGAACTTTCATCCACATGAATACATCTGGGAGTTCTTCGTCGTCCTCTTGATAGTCGAGGCAAGGGAGTCAGAAAGGAAGTACGAGTCTCGTCACTGGTTTGTTGTGGCCCTTCGTTCACAATTTGGTCCTGCAAGGGAGTGTGTTCGACATGTGTGTGCTCTTCTTGGGGAGGTTTCCAATTAACAACCTGTTCAACATCCATACCTTCATACTCGACATCAAGCAATATTTGATTGACTTCAACCACTTCGTCGTTGCTTGTTGGTGGATCTAAGGCACTAACATCTTGATGTCTACGGTTTTCCATGTACAAGTTGGCCTTTTCTCTTATCTCATGGGCCTTTTCAGGGGGCGGCTCCTTCCTTCTAGACTTTCTTTTATTATTACGTATGTTTCCCATATTCAATATGTTTTTTAACAAAACAACAATATCACCCCTGCAAGAATGAACAACAAATAAGATATTAAGACTCGATGTGCATGATTATTAAAAATTGATGTGGCAATTGATTATGTACAACAACATCTAGTGAGAATGTTTTCATATAATCTTAAAAGCTATTGAGAATGCCCTAGATATAACAACAACATCACCTCTAGGAACTCAATTGGATGGTATTGGATGGTGGTATGGGATACTAGTAGGAGCACATTTCCTACAAAAGGAGAAGCTCCTACTCACTTCATTTTCATGTTTTGGATGAGGGAAAATAGCCCCAAAAGATTAAGAGTTTGATTCTTTAGGTGTTTTTGTGAGTTGTTGTATTGAAATCATGAGGAATTCAACACATGTTTGTGTACTAGATGGATTTATGTTATTATGAAACCTTATTGGTGGTGATGCAAGCAAGTTGTTTTTATTATCTTCATGAAAGGTTCAAAGCATTGCTTGGTGCATGTTGTAGTTTTTTTGTGGTAAGATGTTTTTATTGTCTAAGTTGAATATTAAGAAGACTAAAATACATCTATCATACTCATGAAGAAAAAATAAAATAGATACAATTCAAACAAAGTGAATGAAGACTAAAATACAGTTAACAAGAGGAAGAGGTCACCATACCTCAAGGATTATGATTTCTCTTTGCTTCAAATGTAAAATGCTCTTTTGATGTATCCACTCTATGTAAGAAGAGTTCAAGTGTGTCCAAGCAGCAAGAAAATTCAATCCAAGGAGCCAAATAGAGTGCAACTGTTGTGTATTCAATCAAATGAGCCAAATAGAGCCCAACTGGTGTGTATCCTATCCAAAGAGCCAACATGAGCCCCAAATCTGGTGTATTCTATCCAAATTGTCAAAGAAACACCAAATGGTGTCTGAATTCAATCCAAGATGCAATTGGTTGTCGGACTGTGCGTGAAAACAGAGAAGAAAATGCATGAATGAGAGAAAAAACGCGGGAGAATAGCACGGGTTCTTTTCTAAATTTTATGCTCAACAAGGACGCGCACGCGCTACTAGCGCGTGCATGCTAGAAGCACGTGCACGTCATTAGTGTGTGCGCGCTCCTGTTGAACGTTAAATTGTTTGGTGGGTAACGTTTACTTCATTTACTCCATTTATTGCCAAATAAATCGAGCCCCTCCCATAGAGGCCTTTAGACCCTCTTCTAAACATTAATCCCTAAGTGCATAAGAGCACAAGATGACGAGGAGGAGGAGGAGGAGGGTGATGACAATGAATATGATCATGAAGTAGATGAAGATGATAAAGATGATGATGTTGATGAAGATGAAGATGATGGTGATGATGATGAAGATGTTGAAGATGATGATGAGGGTGATGAGGATGATGATGATGGTGATGAAGAAGATGATGATGATGGAGATGTTGATGGGGAAGAGGGATATGACAATGATGATGAAGAGGAGGACGATGATGATGATGACAAGGATGATGATGATGATGGTGATGATCATCATCATACGATGATGGAGATAATGATGGAGATGATTATGATGATGATGATGATCATCATCATCATCATCATCTTCATCTTTTTCAACATCATCTAAATCGTCTTGAGGAATCTAGAGATGAAAATGATGATGAAGATGATGATGGTGATGAAGATGATGATGATGAAGAAGATGATGATGATGGAGATGTTGATGAGGAACCTAGAGATGACAATGATGATGAAGATGTTGATGATGATGATGATGGTGATGATGATGAATATGGTGATGATGGTGATGGTGATGAAGATGATGATGATGATGATGAAGAAGATGATGACATGATGGAGATGTTGATCTGATGATGAAGATGAAGACGATGATGGTGATGATGATGAAGATGTTGATGATGAAGATGATGATGGTGATGAAGATGATGATGATGAAGAAGATGATGATGATGGAGATGTTGATGAGAAACCTATAGATGACAATGACAATGAAGATGTTGATGATGATGATGATGGTGATGATGATGAAGATGTTGATGATGATGGTGATGGTGATGAAGATGATGATGATGATGATGAAGAAGAAGATGATGACATGATGTATATGTTGATCTGATGATGAAGATGACGATGATGATGGTGATGATGATGAAGATGTTGATGATGATGATGATGATGAAGAATATGATGATGATGGAGATGTTGATGAGGAACCTAGAGATGACAATGATGATGAAGATGTTGATGATGATGATGATGGTGATGACGATGAAGATGTTGATGATGATGGTGATGTTGATGATGATGATGCTGATGATGATGATGAAGAAGATGATGACATGATGGAGATGTTGATCTGATGATGAAGATGACGATGATGATGGTGATGATGATGAAGATATTGATGAAGACGATGATGGTGATGAAGATGATGATGATGATGATGAAGAAGATGATGATGGCGATGTTGATGAGGAACCTAGAGATGCCAATGATGATGAAGATGTTGATGATGATGATGGTGGTGGTGATGATGAAGATGTTGGTAATGATGGTGATGGTGATGACGATGATGATGATGATGAT
>BSBM01000099.1:2097500-2142500 GCA_027924585.1 Larix kaempferi | reverse complement strand
ATTTATGGAAGTTTGGGCTAGCCAATATGATTCTCCCTCCCGCCAAACTTTTTCCTGAGTTAATACACTGGTGTGCAGAAAGTTACGTACCAGAAAGAAAGGCCATTATTTCCCGACTAGGATGCATGGTCTACCCAATCAACAAAGAGCTCATCATGGAGCTAACAGAAACCAGCGAAGATACCTCAAGAATTCATTTTGAAGAAGAGGTCTTCATAAACAAGATTCAGGAACTTTCCCCAGAGAACATGGATGCTTCATCCAGATGTTATTCCTGCCTAAGAGTAATCCATCCAACAATCAATCAATGTTTAGCTTGGATATGTTTACAGACCCTGCTAAACCTGTATTGTTGATGATATGTTAGTTCCTCGGGTATGATAATGATATAGTGATTGATGAATCCATTTTAGGTTTGTTGTTTATCATGAACCTTTCTCAGCAGGAGACCCTTGTCAGGTTGGATTGGTTAGCTTTCCTTGCTCAATCCATTCATCTCCAACTTAAGAGCTTTCCATCCAATAATTTTTTTTGATTTTTCTCTTTACTCCTTTAGATGATCATCTATCATAACAAAACTTTCTTCACCAAATGAGATCTTGATAGGTATGTTGTCCCAGTTCTCCCACATAAGGATTTATTTGTATTCGCGGACACCGTCATGTCCAAGGTTTATACACTATTGTTTGATGCTACTCCTCCAAGAGTTTTTCCAGAAAGCAAACACTTGCTCCAGTTCAATCCAAATGAAGCTATGGGAGATTGGTTTTTCTTTGACACTCATACTGAAATCAGAGTGTATGGGGAAGAGTTAGATCCGTACAGGATCCCCGTGTTCTTAACTCCTTGGTTCTTTGCACTATAGTACATTCGGAAAAGTTTCAACTACGATGATGTGCACTTTATGAAAGGAAACAGTGTCAATACCTTCAAGATCCCCAATAAGGCCGGGCCTTTCAACGTAAGGAGTAGAGCTTCTCAGAAAGAAGTAGAGGAGCTACTAGCTTTGTACGGTTTCCTTCTAAGAAAATTACACAAGTATGATCCCAGGGGGATCATCTATTAGAAAAGACAATCGGCCCGTTCTGCAGCTTACTTCCACGAGATGTACCCCTTGTTGGACAAGATGGCTAACCTAGACAGTTGGGAGCAGTGTCAAGCTGTATTGGACCCCAGAAAAGTTGCTGGAGCACTGGTTATTCCAATGCCCCTCAAGGTGGATACATTGGGGAAGAGAGGCATATCAGATCCTACGTCTACGGTAGAAAAGGAAGGATCAACAAGTGTGGGGTAAAAGATAAAAAAATTGAAAACAAATGGAATGTCCAGTGTGACCTCAAAAGGCGTGTCGGCACCCACCCCCGTGACACCCGTTGTTACACAAAAATCTTCCACCCTGTGAGCATCAGCATTCTTTGGCCTATAGGATCCATTTCAGTGACTCAGATCCATTTTCATCCTTCAGTGATACCATTCTATCCTATTTTTGTTCCTACCCACATGTTGCATCACTATAGCATGCGTGCCCGCGAGTTGCATCCCTATAGCCCGCGGGTATCAAGTAAAATGGTAAAAACCACTATTTTATTACTTTTTACTCCCGAAAAGTGGTCATTGGGTGACCTTTGGCTCTCCATATGCCCAAGTAATGTCTCGATGAGTCCTTTCACCTACCTTTGAGAGGACTATATATTGAGTACATATGGCTTATGGATGGGAGGAGGAGGAGAATAGTAAAGGCACTCTAGTGGATTTTTGCCCTATCTTGAGTCTGCACTCATTGATCCTTGTAGTTGTGAACTAGTTATGTTCACCTTCCAAACTCCTTGCTAGTTTGAGTTTTCCATTCATGGAGGATTGAAGTGGTGGAGGCACAAGTGGATTGATCTAGATCTTGGTTCAGATTGGTTGTTAGCAAGAGGTCGTATCACTTTGTACTTCTTCTTTTTCATTAATAGAAATACTCATATTCTCATCCATTCATGGTGTGAATGTCATTTGTTATACATTGGGTTGCATTTGCTTATGATATTATGGACCATTGTTATTGACAATGTTAATGTTATTTATATATCACATGTACTTGTTAAATATTGGTTGTCAAGACTAATTTGCAGATTACAAGTGCTTGGATGTGCATGGATTGAAAGCTCCAATGGGGATCTACATCAAACGTTGGATCGAGGTTGGTTACATTTCTCCATTGTTTTAACATTGTCATTTATAATAGCATTGTTTTTTAGAATTGAGTAGATTTATGGTAGTCATCTATCTATTGTGGTATTCCCAAGCCATAGTGAGTTTTTTGCCTTCCCCCCTTTGCATTCCATTAGTTGTGTCTTCATAGACACCAGCAGAGTAGTACACCAGTCAAATACAGTAGGCTGCAAGCATTGTGATGCATAGAACATCACCAGTCTGGATGCCTGATGTAGTGCTTTGGATCCTGTGATCCGCACCAGAGTTGCCACAATGATCTTTGTGCTCAAGTACACTATGAGATTGACCGACACTTGAATTCCCACTGGTCGTGTGTTGGCGGGACAATACTGTACTATGTAGTCTTGCACAGTAATCCCACCACCCACGGTTTGTGACCGAAGACTAGCCACTTCCCCTCTACGGGACAAACCGGTAATGAAATAGATATCCTCTACTTCCAGTGTCAGTGTTTCTCGTTGAGGATGAAGTGTTGAGCATCCACATCCCAGTAGTTGATCAAACAACAGAGTAGTAGGTTTTGGGCCCTTAAGCCCCCAAGAATCCAGTATTTATATAAGCCATATGCTTGCAATGCTTGTTGTGCTTGCAAATTGTTGCGCACGGCCTCATCTACCTCGTCATGCCCTCGTTCCCTCCACTCTAGAACCATCATGGAGTGCAAAGCAAGAGATTTTTAGTCAGTTTCATCCTTAAAAACTTCTTCACGGCTGTACCTGTGGTCTATATTGTAGACAGGTGTGGGTAGACGTGGGCAGTCAGTTTTTTGACTACGCATTTGATGCCCTACCCGCGACCCGCATACTTACAGCTTGCGGGTAGCGCCGAAGCCATTTAGGGCTTGGACAAACAAAAAATCCCACCGACCAAAATTGAAATAAAAACACTTAAATTAAAGGTATGGCAGTGACCACTTACCTGCTCCGGACGGTTCGCTGAACGGTTGCTCGTAGCTCCCACGATCAGTGCTTGAAGTTTCAGTGCAAACTTACCACTCAACTCCAAAATGGTGAATAGTGCAAATGAATTGAAAATTATTAAATTTTATTACTATTTATAATTTTTTGGACCCACTTTTTGATAGTTTTTTGCCATTTTGAGCCGTTATGAACTAATATCGTGTCCTGGAGTAGTTTTTTTCAACAGATTTCTTCGGTGAGAGTTCTTCTGATCCATTTCACACCTACGGCATGTACGTTTCACACCTGGTATATAAGTTAGATGCCATTTTCACATGCATTATGCATTTGACCTGTTGACCATTTTCATAAACCCTAGGTGTGACCCCACTTCGTGACTGACACAGAACCTTCACACTGTTATAGAAGTGTCGTCATGTGGCGGTAGGGCTATCCCGAACATGGGTACCCCAGTTAGAACCCTATTATGTTTTTGGTGCCCATGCTGTTGTCTGTCCTCAGGATTGGGAGTCCTTTGTAGTCACGCCATGACGTTGCAATAAATACTCATACTCTACTTTGTCTTATGCTGGCCATCTCCCTTAAGGACTCCCCTCAGTTATATCATGTTGTGATTGCATTGCATCATCCTGCTTGCCGCTTGAGCCTTGTGTCAGCTCTCGCTTACTCAATTGTTAGCCTGGTGCATGAGCACTTTCCCTGTCGAGCCCTGCAGAGCTTATATATTTTCCCTTCACAATTTGATGAACCTTTGACCCTGAGGGAAAACACCCCCAAGTGTCCACATCCTACACGCACTTCCTTGCATTTAGCATAGGTATGTTCCACTGCTTGGGACTAGTCTGCTAGCTATTTGACACTCATTCCCTCACTTGTTGTACTATAAGAAATTTTATTCTTTTTCAAGCTTTTCCCAAATATGAAAAAGACAAAAAAATCAAATATTCCAAAAAGCCGGATGGGATTATGGTCATTATTTCTTGTTGGCATCTATTGTGTCGCCTTTGAACAAAGCATTCATTCCACTCCATACATTATGAGTCAGGGCAATAGTTGGGCCTTAGGAGCTGTACTTGTTTCTCAGTTTTCTCCACCGAATGGTTAAGCTTCCAGTCATTATGGAGCCCTTTGTAATGCCTCCTGCATTGCACAGTTTGTGTCAAGTCTATGCTTCCTAAGTGTATCCATCTTCTCATGCTCTTGTTCAAAGGAAGTCCTAAAACCAGTGTCGGCCAATCCTCAGATATCTTGACTATTGCATGTCGGCCATCCTTATTGAGTCAGTCCATTTCACCTGAGATCTTCCAAATCATTCAGCATTGCTGGTACCTCGTGCTGGTTGATGGGGGATGCCTTAATTCCCTCCTTCCAACGAGTCTCGTTCCGTCGACTTCAACTCATTTATTCCGGGACTTGAGGCTTAGAGTTCGGTTGAGTACCTTGAGGCTTGCACTAATTAGTGGCAGGTTCTATCGCCATCGACAGTTTTGGGAATACATCAATGTCCCCTGATCAATGGATTCATCCTAGTGTTCGACTTCAACCCATTTATTCACACTCTAATGATTGTGCTCTGTGCCTTGATGTTGTTGTAGAAATTTCTCCCTACGGATAGGTAGAAACGCTCTTAGGTTAAAGTAGACTTTACTGACTCTAAACTAAGACAAAAGGATAACAAATGCTACCTTGAATTCCTAGATCTAAACAAACATTTCAAGATTAAACTGCTGAAAGAAACGGAAGAGATCTAACTGACCTTCAATTCAATTGCTCGTCTTAATGGTCGCTCCAATTTCCAAGTCCTCGCGAATGAACCTGTCAGAATGAAACCCAGATACAAGCATATACAATTCTCTAGCAACTTGAAATATGAGTTAGAATCTAAATCTATAATAGATACAAATCATATAATTGAAACGAAATCAACACATATGATTAGGGAAACAAGACAAGTTATGTTCTATTACCAACTTGAAGTCACTTACAATGGTTGCTTGATATCCAAGCCAACTCCCAACTCCAAGTGCTTTCTCCTCTATCTATCTCCACAAAGATTCAAGATCATAAGTTTGATGTCTCCAAGAGTCCTCCCCTTTGCTCATGGAATGCATCTCTCTTATAGTGTGTCGTAGGGTTAACCATCAAGAGAGGATATTGGGAATGTTTAGTGGATCAGGACCACTAATCTAAGAAGGTGAGTTAGGATCGAATCAGAGATACCAATCCTAAAAAATCTCTCGAAGATCAAGATCCCACAAGCCATGGCAAAAAGGCTAAAAAGGGAGTACCGTTCCTCTTAAACTGACAATAGCATGATAGTACCACGTGGCAGAGAAAGAGCATAGCACGGTAGTGTGGACTACCACACACCTAAGTTGGAGCAAGGTGCGGTAGTGTAGGTATATGAAGTCTCAGCTGGGTTGATTCTTGACAGGATAGGTTTGTCTTCAAGGATCACTCATCATTTTTCTCTTCTGGGTGTTTTAAGGAGTAGGGGAAGTGTCGTCAACTATTTTATGGTGAAGATGCGACACTGTGAAATATGGAGGTATAACAGATGCCCATTTTCATTATGCCTCCCCACGGTGTCCCTGCTATGAGGATGGATGACATCCCTTTGCATCTCCAGTGGCATACCGTAGGTGTGCCTAGGCGTATTGGCCGACTCCTCCGTAGGGTGGCTCGGGCTATAGTGTGTTATCACCATCAGCATGAGGAATCTGAGGAGGAACATGATAGATCTCCCAGATCTCCTTATCTGGTAGCTTTTATCTTTTTGGGGCATGTATACGATATGTAGGCTTTAAGAGCCAAATTTTTGTATGGGACTAGGTCCCAAATTTTGTCTTTAAAACACAAACTTTATGTATTTGAAAAAACACTTTTATATACAGTGATATATATATGGACCTACTTTTATGACCTATTTATTTACAATGACTTGTGTGTTTATTTTATGGTGTGTTTTTATGTATGGGCAAGATGCCAATCCAAAATGTAATTAGCTAATGAATCAACTATACAATTGAATTCCCTTGGTATGTGTTGATATGAAATAAAATTAAAAGATTGTTCCAAGAGGCGTACCCTTCGAAATAAACAAAGAAGGATAGGATCATGAACTGTGTAAACACGATTAAGATGAGAATCCATGAGTTGGGAGTCTAAAAAGACTGATAGGGAGTTAATTCCAAGGGAAGAAACCTCCGTCAAGAGTCTGATGATTGCATGGTACTCTACAATATTGTTGGTTGCAGGACCCAAACAATTGGCTCCTGAAGATAGCAACTTGCCAGTGGGAGAATAGATTACCCATGCTGCGGAAGCGAGGTTCCGGGTATGTCGGCTCGCACCATCGGCAAATTCGAAGTAGGCAGATATCTGAGCATAAAATCACAAGTCAAGGTAAGAATGGATACATGAGGTCCGTGTGTGCACACCAAAAAGATAAGTGAAAACAAGCTAGGTACATTATGTACAAACAGTATCTCGCGCAAGATAACCCTACGCGTAGAAATGTTTGAGGTACAGCCCATTGCGGGGCCGTGCCAATGGTGTGCCATCACAATCGATGAGTTCATACGCTCCTTTCTCCAAGACACGTTTTACAACAAAGGGGCCGTACCACATAGATTCTAGCTTTCCTTTTCCAAGTTTATCGTGCATTTGATCATATGTGAGTACGAGGTCACCTTCATTGAAAACCCGAGGTTGAATGGATTTGTCATACTGTGCTTTGATGCGTTTTTTATGAGCTTCATTGGCTAAAGCAGCGTCGCGGCGAGTTTCATCTAGCTTGGCTAGGTATAGAAACTGTTCCTCTTCGAAAGTGGTGTGGGGAAGTAGCTCTATGGCTATCTTAAGTGATGGAATTTCACATTCAATTAGTAAAATGGCTTTCAGGACATACACCAGTTGGAATGGGGTAAACCCAGTAGCACTTTTTACTGAGGTTCGGTATGCCCATAGTGCTGAAAATAGAGCTGAGTGCCAGTTGGATTTATGAGTACCCACAATACATTGAATCATTCGTTTCAGAACTTTTTTAATGGCTTCAACTTGGCCATTAGCCTGTGGGTAGTATGGGGTTGAGTTTTCATGGTGAAAAACCAACTTGGCACTTAGTTCCTCAATCATATGGTTCCTAAAGTGGGAGCCATGATCGGTCATAATGGATTGTGGGACACCAAATCTAGCTATAATGTGATTGAATATGAATTGTGCTGTTGTTTTGCCGTCCTCAGTATAAGTAGGCATCGCTTTAGCCCATTTTGTGAAATAGTCAACAGCTACTATGACATAGCTATGCCCCCCAGCTGAAGTGGGCTTACAGTGCATGAAATCTATGCCCCATTTGGAAAAGGGGTCAACGGCAATAACAGGATGGAGTGGAGCAGGATGCGAGCGTGTCTTATTATGAAAGAATTGACAGGGTGGACATTTCTTGACCGTTTCAATGCAGTCTTTGAAAATCAAGGGCCAGAAATATCCCGCTCATAGTATTTTCTGGGCCGTAGCCATCCCACAGAGATGACCACCACATGCTCCAGCGTGGCAGTCATTAAGAATGCATTCCGCTTCATCTAAAGTCAAATAGCATCGAAGAACAGTGTCGACACCACGTTGATAAAAGGTATCGTTGACTATGAGGTAGTACTTGGCATGATGTCGGATACGTCGACATTCATCGCGAGTGAGGTCGGGGCAGAAACGTTGGGTTGGGAGATATAATAAAATATCCCCGTACCATTGATCAGACATGCTAATGAGGAACAACGATTCATCAGGAAGAGAATCGATGGGCTCGGATTGCTCGGCAGCATGGGGCAAGTTACAAATCAACTCAGCAAAGACCAAAGACTTCTTGGACTTGGCTTTGGAAAATTCCAAGTCAAACTCTTGTAGGATGATGATCCAACAAGAATATTTTCCCCCAAGAACTTGACAGGTGAGGATATAATACATTGGATTGAAATCTGTTATAACAGTGGTCTGGCGGAGTAGAATGTAATGACGAAACCTCTGGATAGCGAAAAACTGCTGCCAGAGATAGTTTTTCAACATGTGAATAACAAGTTTCAGAGTCGAGAAGACTCTTACTAAGATAGTATACCACATGTTCTATGCCGTTATGGTCTTCCTGGACTAGCACCATACCGATGGTGGAAATCGAAGCTGCGAGATAAATAATGTAATCCCGTGTGTAATTGGGGGGTTGAATCACAAAATCTTTAGTTAAGGCCGCCTTTAGATTATCAAAGGAACATTGGGCTTCGTCGTCCCAGATGAAGGGAGTGTTCTTCTTGAGAAGCCTCATATAGCCTTTTGTTATCTCGGAAATATTACAAATGAAACGGCGTAGAAAGTTTGCATGCCCTTGCAAACTTTGAAGTTCGTGGGGGAAGGCAGGGCTAAGATAGCTTCTACCTTCGCAGGATCTAAGCGTATCCCACTTTTGGAGATTATGAATCCCAAAAGTTTTCCGACTTCCACACAAAAGACGCACTTATGTAGATTCAAACGGATATTGTAGTGACGACACCTTTCGAAAATGGCACCTAAGTGATCAGGATGGTCATCCCGGGTCTGAGAATGAGCGAAAAGATCATCAAGATACGGTTCTACAATATGTTTGATATCGTGAAATGCGTACAACATCGCCCGTTGGAAAGTTGCCCCGGCGTTTTTAAGGCCAAAAGGTAACTTTCGATATGCAAAAATCCCCCAAGGGCAGATAAAGGTTGTTTTATGTTGGTCGGCTGGGAGGATATCGATTTGATTATAGCCACAAAAGCCATCCATAAATGAAAAGATGACACTCCCGGTGCAGTTATCGATGATTTGGTCACTGAACGGAGATGGGTAGTTGTCCTTTGGACAAACTTTGTTCAAGTCGCGGTAATCAACATAGACTCTAATCTTTCCCTGTTTCTTGGCTATGGGAACGATGTTAGATACCCATTCTGTCAATGGGACAGGATAGATAAAACCAACACTCAAAAGTTTTTCAACTTCTACTTTAATAGCGGCTGCCTTACGAGGATGGACGGGTCGAAGTTTCTGCCGAACAGGTCGGGTGCCAAGGAACATTGGAATTTTATGGACCACAATCGAGGGATCTATTCCTGACATTTCTTCATAACTCCAAGCAAAAACATCGCGGAAGGTTTTAAAGTAGGTAGTGTAGAACTCCATTTTGAGGGGAGTGCATGTTTTGTCAATATGAATGTTTTCCACGATACTAGGCTTCACTGAAATGTCTATGGGAGTGGTTGCCATAAGGTTAGCCAAGTTTCCTTCGGAAAATACTTCGTCGAGGGAAGTGGGAAACTTGTTTTGAACCATTCCAAGTGAAGGGATGGATTTTGTATCAGGATTAAGCGTCTAAATGGTGGGGAATGAAGATCGATGATGAAAATCTCCCCATGGTGGCTCATCACTGCACATAACCTCCATAATTGATTTGTCAGTGGGAAAAATCAAAGTGAGAGGATCAATAAGTGGTGGGGATGAATGAGTCTCAGACGAGAGTTGTGCCACGGTGTGATGGGTAGGAAAATCGACCCAATTGGTGGCTGACTGGATCATTTCGTACGCTGCGAGGTTTCTATTCAAAGGCATGGAGTTGCCGTAGTTTTCAATCTCAGTGGGACTCGGAATCACCCATGAATCATTGCAAGGGGTGACATTTGATGAAATCATGTTGACTGGTTGAACATGGGGCCCCAACTCTGGGAAAAATCCAATAAGGGAAGAATCCTTCATAAGACCAATGCCAACGTCTTGGAACCGGTTCCGAGGCTGATCCAATAATGGGATAGTGTTGGCGGAGTTCGGATGAGAGTCTGGGATATAGTAATAAATTTTATCTATGGTGACAATTTTCCCTTCATGAGGAAATTGCACAATCCGGAAGACAGTAGATGCTATGGCAGTCATGGCGTAAAACCAGTTCTGACCAAGTAGAAGATTGTAATCTAATGGTGCATCCACAACTTCGATGTGTATGGATATTGTTTTCCCCCCCAGTTCAACACCAATTGCGGGAATGAGTCCATAAGGTTGAAAACCGTGTCCATCAAATGCCCTGAGAGTAGTGGGAGACGTCGTGACTTCGGGTGAGCCTAAGGCTCTCCAACAATTCAAAGACATGATCGACGTGGAGGCACCTTCATCTAAAACAGTGCGATGGATGCTATTTCCATGGATTTTTGTATGAACCTGGAAGGCTAACTGGTGAGAAAGCCGAGGTTTGGCATACTCCAAGTTAAACATAATAGTGTTTGAAGTATCTGGGTCCATTGCCCCCAGTGCTGAAAGTAAGGTTCTACGCTGCGTAGGGCAGTGTTGAAGAACCTCGAGAGTCGACATGGCGCAAGGTGCTTGAGCTAAATCCTCAACAATGTTGTAATTTTGGGCAACTCGTGCATTGGGATTAAATGTCGCCTTTTGTATGGTGCCCTTGGGAGGGCGTAGCACTGTGTCCATAAGCGGTCTCTCGATAGGGAGATGGCCGTTAGGGGGAGGGGTAGGAGTCGGATCTTCGACAGGAGATTTGCCTTTGGCTGTCTCTAACTATTTGTTTGAACTTGGAGGGTTCTCATATGTCTTTGAACGAGTGGTTATATGAATCTCCTCATTACTTGTCATCAGGATTTCGTGATATGCGGACGTCTCTCCACGAGTTGGGTTGCTCGAGTTGCCCCCTTGTGGGGTTTCTTGGGAAACCATTTGTTGTTGCTGCTGAGGGAAAGGGTCAGTTAACACTGTCGGGCGAGAGGATCCTTTAAGGAATTTG
This sequence comes from Larix kaempferi, assembly GCA_027924585.1. Taxonomy (NCBI): domain Eukaryota; kingdom Viridiplantae; phylum Streptophyta; class Pinopsida; order Pinales; family Pinaceae; genus Larix; species Larix kaempferi. The sequence goes on along the minus strand of BSBM01000099.1, from coordinate 2,131,562 downwards.
TTGACTTCATCCTTGTAGGCACAGTCACGCGTGTAGTGATCGTCTTGATAAATTAGGCAGGGAAACTTAGCCTTCCGGCGTGGTTTCGGGTCGTTGTGGGTGGGTTGTGGCTGGGATTCTCCTGCTGGTTCTTCTTGGATTTACCACGATTTTTCTTCTTCTTTCCTCCAGATGGTTGTGACGTAGATTGAACTGCGTTCACTTCGGAGGAGACAACAGGAGAAGTAGTGGCTTTTGGAGCAGCCTGAGTTAGAGCAGGGGAAGCAAAAGCTTGTTGCCCCGTCGAGTTGGTGGTAGGCTGGGCCTTGACTGAACCGACAATACCATCAATGGGAAGTTCAGTGGTGGGTTTCGTTGGATCAGTGGTAACGCGGGCGGCATGGGGAAGAAGTTCGTGTAAAGTGTTGGATTGGGTATATACCAATTCCATGTACTGGGCTGCCAAGATGGCTTGTTCTTCTGTGACCGGCCCACGCATAGCGATATCCCTAGTTATGGGAGGCAAGAATGACTTTGTGAACCAATCAGCGAGTAGTTGATCCAGAATGGGTGCCTTGATTAGCCTACGGCGTCGATGCCACTCATGGACATGATCTGAAATGTGCGTAGAAGTGGTTTGACGCAACGAGGTTAACAGTTCTGTTCCAGTCTCATACCGGATGGGGAGCTAGAAATGGGTCAGAAACTGCATAACCAAGGTGTTGAAATCATGGAAAGAGTGTTGTGGCAGCTCGATGTACCATTTTGTTGTCGTACCGATAAGCGTACCCTGGAAGAGCCGTAGTCAAATGGAATCGTCCATCAAGGAGTTGGATGAACACCAAAGATGGAAGGTCATTACGTGGTTCTTGGGGTCTTCCCCAAGCTTAGCATCAAACTTAGGAATGTCCGATGGAAGTTTGGCTGGAATGGGTGGCCAGTGAGGTTCATGCCATATAGGATCGTTAATGAGCCTCGACAAATCAGGTAAGTCTAGCGTGGCCAAAAAGGGAAGTTGACGATTGGTCTGTGGGTATGAGTAATAACTGTATGGTGCAGAGAAACCTGGGGGGCCCTGCATAGTATACTGCTGCGTGTTATACCCATATGTGTTTCCCGCGGGGTACTGCTGGAAGTTTTGTGGGTAGTAGCCCAGCTGGTTAACCGGTTGAGTGTTGGAAGTCATTACCTGACTAGGAATCACGGCGGTAACCGATTGTTGGATGTTCTGCTAAGTGGGGATGGTAGGTATGGTACCCTGGGGTTGTTGTAACCCAGGAATGGTTGCTGCTCCTAGTTGGGGAAAGGTTCCCTGGAGTTGTTGTGTTCCAGGAATGTTACCACTATATTGAGTAAGTGGAGGGTTTCCCGTAGCAGGGTTGGGGGGTGGCTGCAACAGTGGTGTCCATGGAATGTTTGTTCCTCCTTGATGAAGATGTGGAAATTGAAGGGATGGGTTCCATGGAGTTGTAGTAGCCGAAGGATAGGGGAGGCTGGAGTTCAAGTTGGGGGCAATCTGAGATTTCCCCCCAGCTGGGTTCCAGTTTCCAAATAATCAGTACCCCCCACTCTGTGGGATTTGAGATCCCCAAGAAGGAAGCGTACCTAACAAGGGATGTTGAATATGAGGCCCGGTTGGGAAACCGATATAAGGTTGTCCGCTGCCAGGTGTGTTGTACATACCATACTGAGAAGATGCTGCTGGTTTAGGGGGTTGTTGGATGGTGCCGATGGGTTTCCCTCCAGTAGATGGGTTGGATGGCCCTATAGGAGGAGGTTGTTGACTAGGAACGGGGTTCCCAACAAAGGATTGTCCTCCGGTAGGTTGGGTTGATGGCTCGTCAGGAGGGGTTTGGTTTTTGGGATTGGGGATCGCAACAGTTGGTTGTCCACCTCCTGAGATAGTGTAGATAGTGGCTGAAGGCGAACCTCCGGTCAATATGGATGATCTAGCGGTATGAGTTGGTGTTCTTTCGACACTAGCCAGATACGATAGTGTCGATTGGCCAACAGCGCCAAAAGTGCCGATTTGTGGTGGGGGTCTTCCATATGTGACGGGCGAGGACGGAGAAAAAAATGGGTTATCCCTCATAGAATGTGCGGCAAACATGGGTGATGGCAGCAAATGTGGGGAATTTAACCGAGGGGTATCAGGGGTGTCGTCCATAGCATGTTCAACAATAGGAGAACCATCGAATACTGGGTCCGCGTTCGTATCTTGAAAACTATTTTTGGGGTTCGACGGGAACATAGGTATAATAACGTCTGAAGGTCCAGAGCCGTATGCATAGGAGTGATGCAACTCTGTGCTAGACGGGACGTTGGGATCCCGATAGTCGGGAGGACGGGTAACAGGGGGATATCTAGAAGCCGTCGAGAGCATTTTCTCTGTGTCACGTTTAAACTGTGCCGATGCTAATGGGGAATTTGATAGACTAACCATACTAGACTGAATGGAGGCCATGATCTCATGTCCCGAAGGGAGGTTGGGGAGAGATACGGTACAAGGTACATTGCTGGAAGAACTGGTTTCCTGTGGATGAACGCTGGATGGCGCGGTGATAACAGGCGGAAGCTCCGCCTGGGGAGTGATAAAGCCATAGTCAGGTTCGAAAGGTGTATCAGGAAGTTGAGTGTCTTCTATAATTTCGACGTACCCGCCCGAGACTGGAATCAAGCTAGATATATACCAGTTGGATCCTTCGGTGGTGCCAACAGATCCTTCTGTGCCATTGTATAAAGTTTCTGGTGGAAGGGAGGTGTTGACATCGGGGAGGAGGATGGCCTCCGGTCTAGTATTTTGGGCTGTACTAGATTCATCCACTATAATGTTGTCCACTGTGGTAGATATATCTAGAATAACAGTGGGTGAAGTGACAGTGGGAATCTCAGATGTACTAGTGGTTGCAGAAACTGCAAGAGGTTCTGAGACTGTGCTGTGAGTAACGGTTATAGGCAGAACTAAAGATGTAGTGCGTATCGGTGGTGGAATGTTCCCTCGACCAGCACCACGGCTAGGAGGGGTGGGAATACGTGATGTAGGTGGACTGGAGGTCCGCGACGGTGGTGGTGGTGGAGGGATTTTTCCATGTACTCGTCGTGATCTCCGTGGTGGTTCTGACATAATGGCAGGAATATGAAATCCAGTGGTAGTCTTGTAACAAAGAACTCAAAAACTCTAATGCAGCCAAGTGTGCAAAAGAGGAGCTAGAAAAAGCAAGGCTCGCAGGCCAAAAAGCAAGCTCTAAAATCTATACTGAGACCGGTGTCTCAGTAAGCGAGCTGAGAAAAATAATGGCCAGAATGCCAACAAGCAATCACTAAAAAGAAAAAATGACCCTCTATAAAGATGAGATAACAAGCAAACTCCTGACTAAGAGCTGGAGACCTCAACAAGTTGTATCCTTCGCAAGGTGATGAAATCCAAGTCGAACAATACAACGTGAGAGACCAATATGAGAAGCATATCCCTCTACCGAAAGGTATCCTGGGTAAAAGAGCCCTAGTAGAAAAGTCACTAAGCTACCTCGTTCATGACATGCTGGAAAAGGTTTTCGGTGTTTCTGACTTATCACCCTTGCATTACTATGAATACAAGGAAAACAATGATCGATGTTGCCTTAGGGCTAAGTGGAGTGTGGCATTCCACAGAGTCCGTCCGGTTCTCAATCTCGCGGCGGTTTAACCCCTGAAAGTTAAAAACAGTCAGGAGGCCCCTCCACAAACTGGTCTATGACCGTGTCAATAAATACTAGAGGATTTTAGTTCCTTAGAGGACAACAACTATGTCTCAGATGAAAATGACAAGGGGGAATTATTTTGATGCCTATCCCCGGTGTCGTACCTAACTACCAAATTCTTTTGATTTCCTCAAGTGAGGTTAATGTTGGTTTAGTTAGGGAGATTAATTTTAGTGGTTGTATTACTCAATCAGGTAAATGGACGTGAAACTTGGTGGTGTTGTGATGAACCAAACCATGCAAGTGAGAATGAATCGAAATAAGCCTTGTATTTGATGAAAACTAGCTATGGAAGAGAGAGAGTTCTTCGATCATAAATGCATGAAACTTTCACAAGCAATTAAAAACCACTTCAAAACAAAAAAATTTGTTTTCTTTTTCTAAGTAGAGCCAAACTGAAATAAACACTTCTTTCCAATTCACTGATCTTGCAACTAGGATGCTTCAAAAAATGAGAATTTATGTGGCAAATTTAAAGGGTTCACTTCCTAATGCACAATAATACTGCTAGATCATTTCAATCCAAACAACACAAATGTTCTCCAATGATAATTTTCAATATAGATTTTAATGATAATAATGGAAACAATGTGATTATGAAAGATACACGATCCAGTAAAAAGAGGACAGTAGTAATGGTTTGGTTGTGATGAGAAGATCAAGCCAATGCAATCAGACTGAAGGGGTGACCCAATGTGCAAGTAATGCCACTAACTCAAAAAATAATCAATCTCACAAGAGAAATAAACAAACCAAAAAGACTGTGTAATGAACAGGATAGTAATAAGCAACAAAAAACACCAAACTAAAGCAGAGAAAATAAAAAAAGACTTAGAAAACCAAGCAGGAAAGAAAAATTGAAAAAATGCAGACAGTACCGCGTGGTAGGAACAGACTAGAGCATGGTACTGGTACACTACCTCTCTTTTAAGAGTGATGGGTACACGGTACTACCGTGCTGTAGATAGTGGTGGGGGCGCGGTACTATTGCAAAGGATGGAAAAACACAACTTTTGAAAAGAAGATTGAATTTTTCAGGGTTGCTGCAGACCCAGAGGACTCACTGATCACAGAGGGAGGAAAGATGTAGAGAGGAGGGGAGAATAAAGGTCAAGGAGATCAAAATTCAGTACTAGTTTGAAGAGAAAGAAGAATCACAATAAAAAATGACTGAAAGTGAGATGAATCAAATGGGGTTCAAACCAGTCGAGTCGCCATTCTTTGTTGTATAAATTTCTCCCTACGAATAGGTAGAAACTCTCTTAGGTTAAAGTAGACTTTAACTGACTCTAAAATAAGACAAAAGAATAACAAATGCTACCTTGAATTCCTATATCTAAACAAACATTTCAATATTAAACTGCTGAAAGAAATGGAAGAGATCTAACTGACCTTCAATTCAATTGCTCGTCTTAATGGTCGCTCCAATTTCCAAGTCCTCGCGAATGAACCTGTCAGAATGAAACCCAGATACAAGCATATACAATTCTCTAGCAACTTAAAATATGAGTTAGAATCTAAATCTATAACAGATACAAATCATATAATTGAAACGAAATCAACACATATGATTAGGGAAACAAGACAAGTTATGTTCTATTACCAACTTGAAGTCACTTACAATGGTTGCTTGATATCCAAGCCAACTCCCAGCTCCAAGTGCTTTCTCCTCTAGCTATCTCCAAAAAGATTCAAGATCATAAGTTTGATGTCTCGAAGAGTCCTCCCCTTTGATCATGGAATGCCTGTCTCTTATAGTGTGTAGTAGGGTTAACCATCAAGAGAGAAGAATGGATCTTGGGAATGTTTAGTGGATCAGGCCCACTAATCTGAGAAAGTGAGTTAGGATCGAATCAGGGATACCAATCCTAAAAAATCTCTCGAAGATCAAGATCCCACAAGCCATGGCAAAAAGGCTAAAAAGGGAGTACCGCACCTCTTAAACTGAGCATAGCGCGGTAGTACCGCGTGGCAGAGAAAGAGCATAGCGTGGTAGTGTGGACTACCGCGCACCTAAGCTGGAGCAAGGCGCGGTAGTGTAGGTATATGAAGTCTCAGCTGGGTTGATTCTTGATAGGATAGGTTTGTCTTCAAGGATCACTCATCATTTTTCTCTTTTGGGTGTTTTAAGCAGTAGGAAAAGTGTCATCAACTATTTTTATGGTGAAGATGCGACACTGTGGAATATGGAGGTATAACAGATGCCCATTTTCATCATTGGTGGGACATCTCGCGTCTGTTAATGGTATACATCAATGACCGGTAATCAGACGATGTCTCATCAAGTTTGACCCCAACTCCTTTATTCACTTGATGGGACTTGCACCATCGAAGACTTGTGTAGAAGACCCCAGGCGATTGTGGCATTCAGTATGCTACATATGACTTTGACTTTACATCTGAGATATCACCTCTCAGATTTCAGCAGTTTGTACCTCCAGTTTGCACCAGTTGTCTTCTTTTCAGCAGAAGACCATATCCTACTGTAGAGGGATCATGGCTATGATCACTTATGACATGTATCTACTTATGTACTGCCTGTTCATGGCCATTGTATCAGATTGTTGTACTATACCGACATGTATTCAGAGATACTATTGTGTTATGATGAGTGATCCGTTCTTTCCACTTGTGTCTCCATCACTCCACTTCTGAGTTTTATAATGTATTTCGGCCATTGTAACACATTTCAGTCTCTGACCTCACACATTAGGGGGCATCAGTTACACAGAAATATTCCACCCTATGAGCATCAACATTCTTTGGCCTATAGGATCCATTTCAGTGACTCAGATCCATTTTCATCCTTCAGTGGTACCAGTCTATCCTATTTTTGTTCCTACCCACATGTTGCATCACTATAGCATGCGTACCTACAAGTTGCATCCCTATACCACGATTTTTCTTCTTCTTTCCTCCAGATGGTTGTGACGTAGATTGAACTGCGTTCACTTCGGAGGAGACAACAGGAGAAGTAGTGGCTTTTGGAGCAGCCTGAGTTAGAGCAGGGGAAGCAAAAGCTTGTTGCCCCGTCGAGTTGGTGGTAGGCTGGGCCTTGACTGAACCGACAATACCATCAATGGGAAGTTCAGTGGTGGGTTTCGTTGGATCAGTGGTAACGCGGGCGGCATGGGGAAGAAGTTCGTGTAAAGTGTTGGATTGGGTATATACCAATTCCATGTACTGGGCTGCCAAGATGGCTTGTTCTTCTGTGACCGGCCCACGCATAGCGATATCCCTAGTTATGGGAGGCAAGAATGACTTTGTGAACCAATCAGCGAGTAGTTGATCCAGAATGGGTGCCTTGATTAGCCTACGGCGTCGATGCCACTCATGGACATGATCTGAAATGTGCGTAGAAGTGGTTTGACGCAACGAGGTTAACAGTTCTGTTCCAGTCTCATACCGGATGGGGAGCTAGAAATGGGTCAGAAACTGCATAGCCAAGGTGTTGAAATCATGGAAAGAGTGTTGTGGCAGCTCGATGTACCATTTTGTTGTCGTACCGATAAGCGTACCCTGGAAGAGCCGTAGTCAAATGGAATCGTCCATCAAGGAGTTGGATGAACACCAAAGATGGAAGGTCATTACGTGGTTCTTGGGGTCTTCCCCAAGCTTAGCATCAAACTTAGGAATGTCCGATGGAAGTTTGGCTGGAATGGGTGGCCAGTGAGGTTCATGCCATATAGGATCGTTAATGAGCCTCGACAAATCAGGTAAGTCTAGCGTGGCCAAAAAGGGAAGTTGACGATTGGTCTGTGGGTATGAGTAATAACTGTATGGTGCAGAGAAACCTGGGGGGCCCTGCATAGTATACTGCTGCGTGTTATACCCATATGTGTTTCCCGCGGGGTACTGCTGGAAGTTTTGTGGGTAGTAGCCCAGCTGGTTAACCGGTTGAGTGTTGGAAGTCATTACCTGACTAGGAATCACGGCGGTAACCGATTGTTGGATGTTCTGCTGAGTGGGGATGGTAGGTATGGTACCCTGGGGTTGTTGTAACCCAGGAATGGTTGCTGCTCCTAGTTGGGGAAAGGTTCCCTGGAGTTGTTGTGTTCCAGGAATGTTACCACTATATTGAGTAAGTGGAGGGTTTCCCGTAGCAGGGTTGGGGGGTGGCTGCAACAGTGGTGTCCATGGAATGTTTGTTCCTCCTTGATGAAGATGTGGAAATTGAAGGGATGGGTTCCATGGAGTTGTAGTAGCCGAAGGATAGGGGAGGCTGGAGTTCAAGTTGGGGGCAATCTGAGATTCCCCCCCAGCTGGGTTCCAGTTTCCAAATAATCAGTACCCCCCACTCTGTGGGATTTGAGATCCCCAAGAAGGAAGCGTACCTAACAAGGGATGTTGAATATGAGGCCCGGTTGGGAAACCGATATAAGGTTGTCCGCTGCCAGGTGTGTTGTACATACCATACTGAGAAGATGCTGCTGGTTTGGGGGGTTGTTGGATGGTGCCGATGGGTTTCCCTCCAGTAGATGGGTTGGATGGCCCTATAGGAGGAGGTTGTTGACTAGGAACAGGGTTCCCAACAAAGGATTGTCCTCCGGTAGGTTGGGTTGATGGCTCGTCAGGAGGGGTTTGGTTTTTGGGATTGGGGATCGCAACAGTTGGTTGTCCACCTCCTGAGATAGTGTAGATAGTGGCTGAAGGTGAACCTCCGGTCAATATGGATGATCTAGCGGTATGAGTTGGTGTTCTTTCGACACTAGCCAGATACGATAGTGTCGATTGGCCAACAGCGCCAAAAGTGCCGATTTGTGGTGGGGGTCTTCCATATGTGACGGGCGAGGACGGAGAAAAAACTGGGTTATCCCTCATAGAATGTGCGGCAAACATGGGTGATGGCAGCAAATGTGGGGAATTTAACCGAGGGGTATCAGGGGTGTCGTCCATAACATGTTCAACAATAGGAGAACCATCGAAGACTGGGTCCGCGTTCGTATCTTGAAAACTGTTTTTGGGGTTCGGCGGGAACATAGGTATAATAACGTCTGAAGGTCCAGAGCCGTCTGCATAGGAGTGATGCAACTCTGTGCTAGACGGGACGTTGGGATCCCGATAGTCGGGAGGACGGGTAACAGGGGGATATCTAGAAGCCGTCGAGAGCATTTTCTCTGTGTCACGTTTAAACTGTGCCGATGCTAATGGGGAATTTGATAGACTAACCATACTAGACTGAATGGAGGCCATGATCTCATGTCCCGAAGGGAGGTTGGGGAGAGATACGGTACAAGGTACATTGCTGGAAGAACTGGTTTCCTGTGGATGAACGCTGGATGGCGCGGTGATAACAGGCGGAAGCTCCGCCTGGGGAGTGATAAAGCCATAGTCAGGTTCGAAAGGTGTATCAGGAAGTTGAGTGTCTTCTATTATTTCGACGTACCCGCCCGAGACTGGAATCAAGCTAGATATATACTAGTTGGATCCTTCGGTGGTGCCAACAGATCCTTCTGTGCCATTGTATAAAGTTTCTGGTGGAAGGGAGGTGTTGACATCGGGGAGGAGGATGGCCTCCGGTCTAGTATTTTGGGCTGTACTAGATTCATCCACTATAATGTTGTCCACTGTGGTAGATATATCTAGAATAACAGTGGGTGAAGTGACAGTGGGAATCTCAGATGTACTAGGGGTTGCAGAAACTGCAAGAGGTTCTGAGACTGTGCTGTGAGTAACGGTTATAGGCAGAACTAAAGATGTAGTGCGTATCGGTGGTGGAATGTTCCCTCGACCAGCACCACGGCTAGGAGGGGTGGGAATACGTGATGTAGGTGGACTGGAGGTCCGCGACGGTGGTGGTGGTGGAGGGATTTTTCCATGTACTCGTCGTGATCTCCGTGGTGGTTCTGACATAATGGCAGGAATATGAAATCCAGTGGTAGTCTTGTAACAAAGAACTCAAAAACTCTAATGCAGCCAAGTGTGCAAAAGAGGAGCTAGAAAAAGCAAGGCTCGTAGGCCAAAAAGCAAGCTCTAAAATCTATACTGAGACCGGTGTCTCAGTAAGCGAGCTGAGAAAAATAATGGCCAGAATGCCAACAAGCAATCACTAAAAAGAAAAAATGACCCTCTATAAAGATGAGATAACAAGCAAACTCCTGACTAAGAGCTGGAGACCTCAACAAGTTGTATCCTTCGCAAGGTGATGAAATCCAAGTCGAACAATACAACGTGAGAGACCAATATGAGAAGCATATCCCTCTACCGAAAGGTATCCTGGGTAAAAGAGCCCTAGTAGAAAAGTCACTAAGCTACCTCGTTCATGACATGCTGGAAAAGGTTTTCGGTGTTTCTGACTTATCACCCTTGCATTACTATGAATACAAGGAAAACAATGATCGATGTTGCCTTAGGGCTAAGTGGAGTGTGGCATTCCACAGAGTCCGTTCGGTTCTCAATCTCGCGGCGGTTTAACCCCTGAAAGTTAAAAACAGTCAGGAGGCCCCTCCACAAACTGGTCTATGACCGTGTCAATAAATACTAGAGGATTTTAGTTCCTTAGAGGACAACAACTATGTCTCAGATGAAAATGACAAGGGGGAATTATTTTGATGCCTATCCCCGGTGTCGTACCTAACTACCAAATTCTTTTGATTTCCTCAAGTGAGGTTAATGTTGGTTTAGTTAGGGAGATTAATTTTAGTGGTTGTATTACTCAATCAGGTAAATGGACGTGAAACTTGGTGGTGTTGTGATGAACCAAACCATGCAAGTGAGAATGAATCGAAATAAGCCTTGTATTTGATGAAAACTAGCTATGGAAGAGAGAGAGTTCTTCGATCATAAATGCATGAAACTTTCACAAGCAATTAAAAACCACTTCAAAACAAAAAATTTTGTTTTCTTTTTCTAAGTAGAGCCAAACTGAAATAAACACTTCTTTCCAATTCACTGATCTTGCAACTAGGATGCTTCAAAAAATGAGAATTTATGTGGCAAATTTAAAGGGTTCACTTCCTAATGCACAATAATACTGCTAGATCATTTCAATCCAAACAACACAAATGTTCTCCAATGATAATTTTCAATATAGATTTTAATGATAATAATGGAAACAATGTGATTATGAAAGATACACGATCCAGTAAAAAGAGGACAGTAGTAATGGTTTGGTTGTGATGAGAAGATCAAGCCAATGCAATCAGACTGAAGGGGTGACCCAATGTGCAAGTAATGCCACTAACTCAAAAAATAATCAATCTCACAAGAGAAATAAACAAACCAAAAATACTGTGTAATGAACAGGATAGTTGTTGGAGAGAACTTCCGCAGCATTTAGGAAGCTGCTAATTTTGGGAAGGATAACTAATTTTGGAGAGAAAGTACCAATTTTGGCGGTAAGACAAAGATATCGCCATAGCACAAATTCCGGCGGGAATCACGGCGATAGGTACAGAAAAGTTAAGCATGTGGTACAAAGAAGAGGCCGAAGGGAGAGCTCAACCACCGCAATAAAGGCGCCGGAGATGAAGAGAGGGTTCAGCTACCCTCATTAAAGAAGAAGGACCACAGTCAGCGTTGCTTGAACCAAGAAGAAGCGACGGGCCGATGCATTAAAGACTAAGGACTGCAGGAAGCGGCGACGAGACAGAAGGCGGCCAGGGAGGTACAGCCAGTTGACTGTAAGTGGTTAGGGTTGAGTCACTGTTGGGATAAGGCCCACAGTTTTGTAACTGCGATGAGACCTTCGGGCCATCTATATATAGTAGTCTTTTTATAGGATAAGGGGTTGGCCACATAGCGATAGAGACATCAGGTAGATGCTAGTCAAGTCTTTTGTGGTTGCAGCCTGAACATCCCTGAGACGACAAGGGCCGACCTGTTGAGAGAGTGCAATCCGCAGGGATTGCGAGAGGAAGAGAGTGCACTGTGAAGGCAAGAAGAGAAAAGAGGTCTATAGAGAAGGGCTCCCACTGAGGTGGAGTTTCCCAGAAGACCCCCGTTGAAAAGAGTGGAAAGGAGCTGTGTTTATTCCCCAGAGTTGTAAGCAAGAACCACAGTTCCCCTGGGCGTAGTCTTTGCCCTGGGAGTATCAATGTGCTTATCTAAGTAGCACTATTGTAATTGTGTAGCCATTGATCTCATTCATGTGTTGTGCTATATATATGAATGCTTCAATTTGTTATAAGTAATGTACATGGTCATCAGTTAACTTCTGAATGATGTATAACAATTGCGATAATCATAGCTAACCTCTTTGCGAACTAAATAATTGTTAAACAGAGGTTAATGTGCGAGTAAGAACTGAATATGAGGTATGAATGGTTTATTTAGACATTGCGCAAAGTAATGTTCTACCTAGTTACGTGTGCGAGATATCAAGGGTCGAGTTCATTAGCGAGGGTTAGGCTTGTAGGCTGAATGTTGTTGCTAACTGCAGTACCAGGATAAGGATAGCTAAGACCGCCTATTAACCTAGGAAGCGGTTAAAGTTCGCTTGCCGCAGGAACTAGAAGGGGAAGATATCGCACCTACGATATCTGGGGTATCGCTAGACGGTTTCACATAGGGAAAGACTTATCGCATTCCCTGCATACCGCGATAAGACAGAGGCGTAGCCGGAGTAATGGAATGAGATAGACAGCTTCTGTGAAAGGAGTCAAGGAGGGTTTAACCACCCTGGATGCCTCGGAACTTGGCTGAGGACACTTGAGTCTTCTGCCCCCCATTAGAATCACTTCGGGTGAGACTTCAGGTTGCTTCTGCGACCTGTTGCCGAAAGGGCCAGTGAGCTAAGGGTTCTGTTGGTCTAAAAGATTACCGCCAGCCCGGGTCTATCCAGAGAGAAAGGAAAACAGATCAACAAATGGTTCCGTTGCCGGTTTGAACACATTGAGCTGATGTTCTGTTGGCATCCTACCAAGCAAGAACTTAACCAGTGGGTTGAGTCAAAAGAAAGAGAGTTTGCTGCAAAAGAAAACAAGAATCCTAGACTGAGCACTGAGGCTTGGCTACAGAAGCACCTTTTTACAGATCTCCACGAGATATTCTTCGTAACTTATGCTATTGAGTTATATGGTTGGTTATCAAAGCTTGTTGACAACAGCGGTGTCAAGAAGAATCGAGAAGTTGTCTGGACAGCAGAGCTGATTCAGACCTTGAAAGGTGTCGATAACCCCATCTCACGCGCAGTAGACTTCTGGCTTGCGAGTCTGCTGGAAGGCTTCATCACAGAGTTCGCGGTTGATCAGAGAAAGAGTTTCAGCGCAGCAGAACGGTACTTCTTCAAGGGTTATCGCGGTAAGTACCTAAATTCTCTAAGTCTGTCCATTAAGCAATTACTATATGAAAAAGGAGTACTGGATATACTCTCAGATGAATAGTAGCATGATATTGTAATGTCAGTAGACTCTGAAAGTGATTACGAGTATCTTGGACATACACGTAGTGGTAAAAGATATAGAGTCAACGATTCATCTTCTTCTGAAGAAGACAGCACAGATCACCCGAGACAGCAGAGTCAGAACCCTAGGACTCCTCAAAAGCCAGTCGGAACTCAGAATAATCCCGCAGGAACCCCGTCCAGTAGCTCTTATACAGCAAATACTACCGCTACACCCTCCACATCTACACAGCCGAGTGGTAGTCATACAGCAAACCAGAACCCACCATCTAGAAACAGAATGGGAGATGATATGAAGCTACCAACATTCAAAGGTACAGGGTCGGAGGACCCTGAGCAACACTGGTTCTTATGCGAAGCCATATGGACCATTAAGCAAATACAAGATGATAATGTCAAGCTTGTCCAGCTGGCCACCACATTTAGAGAAAGAGCATTAACTTGGTATATGAAGTATACCACTGGCCATAACAGAACGCTTGCACAGGTTAGAACTGCTATGATTAAAGAGTTTAAAAAACCTAAATCCGAGTCACAATGCATAGCAGAACTTAAAGATATTAAACAATTGCCTACGGAGACGGTTTGGGATTTTGACCAGAGATTCAAGACCCTCATTGATCAGGTAAGCTTTGAGCTTGCGCCTCAACAGCATAAAGAATGGTTTATCGCAGCAATATTACCACACATCAGACTTCCGCTAATGCAACAGAAATTAAATACACAAGATGAAGCATTAGAAATGGCAATGAAACTAGAGGCTTCACCTCTAGCAGAAACTAGCACCGGTCTCACTAATCTGCAAAATCAGCTAGCTAACCTCACCTTACAGCTGCATGAAATTAAGAAAGGAAAGGAGGTTGCGCATGAAATTTGGTGTACTAAGTGTAAAGCGCAGGGACACAGTAAGGATAACTGCCCTGTCTTTGCTGACTATATCGCCAGTGGAGCTCCTAACCCGTTGATGCAGAACCAGGGGCCATGGTGCGAGATTTGTAGAACCAGAGGACACAGTCCTCAGGAATGCCCTCTCCTTCAGAAATATGTGCAGACACCAAAGAACCTATATTGCAACTTCTGTAAATCTGTGGGACATGACGAAAATAATTGTAGAGCTTATGAGTTAATGATAGAAAGGAAGCATGACCTCTACAGAGTTCAGTCAGAAGCATCCGGACCAGCAGTACGTGCACAAACTGATCCGAATCAAGGAGGCCGTGGAGGAAATTTCAGAGGCCAAGGACGCGGAGGAGGCTATGAATCTGGCCGTGGCCGTGGAACTATCACCTGTTATAACTGTGGAGGCACAGGACATTACGCTAGGGACTGTCAGAACCCTACTACAACGTGCAAGTATTGTAAATCTTATGACCACACAATAGAGGAATGTCCCATACTGATAGCTAAGATCAAGGACACCAAGCCAGCAACCAATCAGACTATCCAGTTTATCGCTGCTGAGCAGAACGAAACCGAACCACGGGTCAATATTGTAACTCGCAGTGGTCTCTCCACAAGCAACATATCGCAGGACGTGGAAAAAACGACAGGAACGCAGTGGGTGCGCAAAGCTCCAGGAAAACCTATCCCACTTGATCTACAGAAGAATAAGGAGGCATTTCAACAAACTAAGACTTCCTTTGCTGAACAAACACCGCCCAGATCACTATTATTACCATCTCAGGGTATACCACGGAAACCAACCGCAGGATGTTAGTACTACGCAGATACCACAGGCTAGCACATCTGGGAGATGTGACGAAGAGGAATTGACCGGGAGTGTACAGTCCTTCTTGCAGAGTTGTTTGAAACTTCTAAGAAATGGGAAAGCTGTAGAGGAACTTCAGAAAGTTATTGACCAATGTCAACAGAGCCCTTCTGTGAGCAATACACAGCGCACCATTCACCATATAATGGGCCATACAAGGACAGGAAGAGAGATGAGGCTCACAGCGCAGATCGGACTATTTGAAATGGATGAGGTTATCCTAGACTTAGGTTCAGAAGTAAATGTCTTGACTAAACAGACATGGGAACAGATGGGAAGTCCAAAACTAAGCAGATCCCCTATCCATCTCAGACTAGCTAATCAGCAGAGAATATCACCGATGGGTCGCCTATCGCATGTCCCAGTGGACATCGACGGAGTTCACACATATGCCGATTTTGAGATCATAGAAATTATTGGTGACACCAAACCCTATCCAGCTCTATTAGGTATTGATTGGGCTTTTGATAACAAGGCTGTTATCAACTTAAAGAAAAGGCAGATGACATTTGAAGATGCTCAAGTCCGGGTCATCGCACCATTAGACCCTTTACAGGGTCCTCGCTACATTGAGCCAATCAAAGCAGAAGAGGAGGTGCATAACATGGAAAATTTGTACCAAATGACTTCTAATCAGACAGATTACATTGATCCTACAGCTGATGGACATATCAGCTGGAGATGTGATAGTTCATGCACATCAGATTCAGATGTTGGCTTAGAGAATTGGCAAAATAGACTCCACGAAGTTTCTATCCGCAGATGCGCATTCATGACTAAATCACTGCGATGGATTGGGACAGAAAACAGGTATATTCCAACTTTTGATGGATTAGCAGATGTTAATGATTTTTTTGCAGCAGTTTGAACAAGAGATTCCTCAAGAGCAGAGGATGGAGGTTTTTGACCTTGCAGTTCGAGCCACACCTGCAAGATGGTGGTACACACACAAGGAACATATCGCATCATGGTATGATTGTAAGAGATTGATGCGCATTAGATTCTCTAAAGAAAGAGACTCTACACAGCGGAAATATACAGGGGAGAGTGATCCCAGAGCACACATTAGGAACTGTGAACAGAGTTGGCTAGAAATTCCAGGAGAAGAATGGGTTCATTTGTTTATCCACACACTGGATACAGTTCCAAGGAATTGGTATACAGAAACAGAGCTAAGAAAAGGAACTATCTCATGGCCTACTATGATTGAAAACTTTTTGGTCACGTTCAGTTTTGAATCTGAGCATCTAAGCATTGATCGGGCCTTGAAGATCATAAAGACTAAAATATTTGAGGATTGCCCATTACCAGCGGATTCGCAACCCGAGTGGGCTATCCAGGGAACATGCACTAGAATGTTACAACTGCGCACAAGACTCAAGCGATGAGGATGAAGATCCTCGCAGTATCAATATCGCAGAAACAGAAGGTACACGTGAAGTTGAAGGCCCGCACTTAGAAATCCCAGCTGTAACAGAACCAATCAAGATTAGAAAGAGTAATATTGGCACAGAAACAGACCCTAAGTTTGCCTCTATTGGAGATTATTGGGATGATGAGACAATTGGCCAACTCACAGACCTATTACATGAGTATCAGGACCTATTTCCTACCAACTTTACAGAAATGAAGGGAATAGTGGGTGACCTCGGAGTCATGAGAATACCGCTTAAGGAGGACGCTAAGCCGGTTAAGCAACGTCCATACAGGTTGAATCCGCGGTATAAAGCAAAAGTAAAAGATGAAATAGATAAGATGCTAGCAGCAGGCATCATTGAACCTGTTGAAGAAAGTGAGTGGGTTAGTCCCATGGTAGTACAAGAAAAGAAAACAAAAGGAGACATCAGGATATGTGTCGACTTGCGCAAACTGAATGATGCATCGCTGCATGACCCATTTCCGACACCATTCACTGATGAAGTCTTAGACAATGTTGGAGGACAAGAAATCTATTCATTTACTGATGGCTTTTCAGGCTATCACCAGATAAGAATCCATCCAGACGACAGGCACAAGACCACATTTGCGACAGAATGGGGCTCCTTTCAGTATACGGTAATGCCCTTTGGTCTTAAGAATGCCCCAGCAATTTTTTCTAGAGTAGTTGTTGCTGTCTTTAAGGAATACATCCATCAATTTCTAGAAGTTTATTTTGATGATTGGACTGTATTTGGACTAGTCAAGAAGCACATAGGAAACCTGCGATTAATGTTTGAAAAATGTAGACAGCACCAGATTTCCCTTAACTTAAAAAAATGTATATTTTGTGCGCCTTTTGGTACGTTGTTGGGTCACATTGTGTGCAGACAAGGCTTGATGGTAGATCCTGCGAAGATCGCCATCATTGTCAATTTGCCAGCACCTAACTCAGTAAAGCAGCTGAGAACTACACTTGGTCATACTGGGTATTACAGAAAGTTTATCAAAGGTTATGCCAAGATTACCGCACCAATGGAGAAATTATTAAAGAAGGATATCAAATTTCAATGGAATGAGGAATGTCAGAAGAGTCTTGACGCTCTAAAAGAAAAAATGGTTACAGCACCTATTCTGGTATTTCCAGATTGGAACAAGCCTTTTCATGTTCATGTGGATGCATCTGGCATCGCACTGGGCATTATTCTCACGCAACCAGGCGAAGGGGGTATTGACCACCCTATCGCATATTCGAGCAGGAGACTATCGACAGCTGAGAAGAATTACACCACCACAGAGAGAGAAGGGTTAGCAATGGTGTATGCCTTACAGAAATTTCGGCACTATTTATTGGGTGCCCCCGTTCAAGATGTTCACCGACCATTCTGCATTAAAGTACTTGGTCAATAAGCCAGTGTTAGGGGGAAGAATATGCAGATGGCTATTGTTGTTCCAGGAATATGATTTTGAAATCATTGTTAAGCCAGGAAGACTAAATGCAGGACCTGATCACCTGTCAAGGCTAGACTCAGGTGAAGAACCAAGTAATTTAGAGGACAACTTGCCTGATGCGCAATTGTTCTCCATCCAGGTCGCAGATGCATATTATGGAGACATAATTCAATTCCTTACTACAGGGTGGGCACCACCTGAGTTTACCAAGCAACAAAAGAAACAATTAGTGGTGAAAGCAGCAGACTTCACCCTGATTGCAGGACACCTCTATAAGTTAGGACCAGATGAAATCTTGCGCAGATGCGTTATGCCCCACGAGAAACAGACCATTCTTAAGGAAGCACATTCGGGCATCGCAGGAGGCCATTTCGCAGGGAAGCCTACCGCTCAGAAGATCCTAGCAGCAGGACTATGGTGGCCTACATTACATAAAGACAGTAAAGAGTTTTGCAGATCATGCGATATCTGCCAAAGAACAGGAAAGCCCTCCAGAAAAGATGAAATGCCGTTGCGACCACAGATAACGCTACGCGCATTCGATAAGTGGGCCATAGACTTCGTGGGTCCTATTAACCCCCCAGGAAAACGAACTGGTGCGAGATATATAATTACAGCAACAGAATACCTCACCAGGTGGGCTGAGGCGAAAGCAGTCAGGAATTGTGATGCTGCTACAGCAGCACAATTTATTTTTGAAAACATCATCACTAGATTTGGATGCCCAGTGACTTTGATGAGTGATCAAGGCACACATTTTTTGAATAGCACCATAGAAGCCTTGATAGAGGAATTTGAAATACAGCACCATAAGAGTACACCTTACCACCCTCAAGCCAATGGTACGGTGGAGGCTTTCAATAAGATATTAGAACATGCTCTTACAAAGATTTGTAACAGTCAAAGAGATGACTGGGACCTCAGAGTTAATGCTGTATTATGGGCTTACAGGACCACCTGTAAGAAACTAACAGGGCACACACCTTTCAGCCTGGTATATGGACAAGAGGCTGTTATGCCTATGGAATACATCTTACCCAGTCTAAGGATTGCTCAGCTTACAGAGATGGTTGATTCTGATACTTTAGAGGAGAGATTGGCACAGCTGCTCAATCTGGAGGAAGACAGATTTATCGCAGGATTCCATCAAAAAGTGCAGAAAGCACGAGAGAAAGCTTGGCATGATAGGCATATCAAGAACAAAATCTTTCAGCTTGGAGACTTGGTACTCCTTTATGACAGTAAGTTTATAAAGTTCCCTGGAAAATTCAAAACTCATTGGTTAGGACCCTATCAAATCCAGCAAATAACAGATGGAGGTGCTATACAGCTTTGTACTATGAGTGGGGAGTTTCTTCCTACCCTGATCAATGGCAGTCGGCTTAAGCTGTATCGCGAAGGCCATGCCACCTCCTAGCCCTAGCCCAGGAAGGAAGCAAATGGTGCAGATGCTCAGTGTAGTTGAAATGAAGCATCGCACCCTAAGGAGTCCACACCGGGAAATGCTTCAGATAAGAATTCGCAGCCAGTTTTCCTGGTGGTTGCGATAATTTTGATAAGAGGCGAGTTTTTGGCACTTTCCACTTCCAGCCGATGCGATATCTTATCGCAGAGGACAGAAAACAGATTGATGCGATATCAAATCTTGAATTGATCAGAGGGCTAGTCACTTCGCCATCTGACAAGCATTAACTGCACGGCTGACAAGTATCTGTTGTACTAAGATTTGGCAGCAGTACGACGATTCTTCTAGATTTGGAAAATCCGATGCGACATCACTCCGGCGCACAGTTTCCCAGCGAAATTTCAAACGGTGTTTGCAATAAATAGGCGCGGGGTGCTGTCTTGTCTATGCATTAAATACCGCCAACGGGTCCAGTCACTGGTCCGTTGCCATTTGAAATTCCGCCTGATGATAAATACACGTTCTATTCAAAGCACGGGGCTACTTAGTCATTTTCACCAAAAGAGTTGAGCGCAGTTGAGCCGAGCCAAGCGTATTCTTAGCAGAGTTCCGAACAGGGAAACTAGAAACAGTTGCAGACTCTGATTTGCAGTAAGATTAGCAATCATAGGAAGTCCAGAGTACCACAGGGGAAGGCGCCTCGCGCCAGACGAGCCTCTCGAAGACGTGTTGCAGAGATTCCAAAGGGGTGGAATTGAGTGCGCTATGACTTCAGTTGTGGCGGAGAAAGGAAAGAAAATTGCTGCTGGCTCTTCGACCATACGCCAGTCGCCGAGAACCTTAGCTAATATGGAACGTAGCGAGACCCTGCATAGCACAGAGTCAGAAGAACCGGAGCAGGAACTTCCGGAAGAAGTTACAGTCACTACCATATACTTCCCACCGAGAGTAGAGAATGCGCCAGCGATCGTCCTTCCAAGAGACTTTAAATATGAACTCATACTCCCGCCGCTGGATAACCGAGTGAAGGAAGAAGGTAACTTGTGGGGAAATATGCATGCTGTTAAGTTTACTGATTATAATCTGAGAGATTATACGCTGTACCCACAATTCCGCCGCGATCGTTATATGACGATTCAGAGGAACCCAAGGACGCAGCACGATGAGTTCGTCCCCATGGACCATGTAAGCCATTTAGTACCGTCGGGACTGCTCAATCTCCTGGAGATCCCACACTTCGGACGGGGCCCGGAGGTCAATGCTGTGGTGCGGACGCTACTTTCATGCGTGCATGGCGGTTACTTATGGTTGCGTAACCGAATAGATGTCAATGTTGACCTCATTCACCGCATTACCGGTCTGTCGAAGACTGGTTGCGACCCCCAGATAAATATTGATGGCGCCACAAAGGATACCAGGCTCTCAACCAAGCAGGTTGCGGAGTACAAGCTGCAAAGAGGAGGTCGCGCCTATGATGTCAATTCAATACAGGATGACGCCTTGCGGTTTACTGTTAGTCTGTTGGCCGGAAAACTCCTTCTCAAGGTGAGGCCGAAGGAGGTCACAGGCTCAGTTATCCGCCTAGCGATCGAAGTCATAAACGGTAAACCTTACAACTGGAGTTTATTTTTGTTAAATAGTTTCTTTCAAGACTGTGCGCAGGCGCAGCAGGATCCACTTCACAGCTTCCACTTCTCGTGGCTGCTGATCCTTATGGCTTTCATTGGATGGAAAGAGCCGCCCAATTCGCAGTTTCCACAACTGCCGCCAGGGGCGTGCAGAGGGTCGAGGTACTCCAATCTTTGGGCGAGTAGTCACCCAGAGAAACACAAGAATAACGCAATGGTATTCCATGAATATTATACGCTATTGCTTGAAACCGTCGCAACGATTCCGCGTGTCGACTCGCCGGTCGTTGATCTTTATCACTCCAAGCTGGAATTTAAAGTCGACAGGGATAAAACCTACATCAGACCCAAAGGATTCAGGAAACATAACGAATGGGCCCCCGGCCCATATCGCATGGAAGTCTAGCAGGTCGAGGATACCATTAAGAACTGTTTCGACGAGGACATGAAACAAATGTATGATGATCTATCCTCTGGCCTAGTTCCAGTTGATCCCCCAGCTGAGGATCCAGAAGATGTTCAGGAGGTAGATCCTAAAGACAAAGAGAAAGAACCAATGGGTTCTAAGAGAAAGGCTATTGAAGGCCCTTCTCCGGTACGAGCAAAGAAGAAGAGAACAAAGGTGGTTACTTCCGACGAACCGCAGGCACCAGTCATGACAGAGGATGAGTATGATCTCATCGCCAGCCGAATACAGGAGAAGATGCGGGATAAATTCGCTGCGATTCAGTCATCGCAGGATCGTATGCGCATCAGCCTCGACAACAAACTGCGAGAGTTGAAGGCAATCACTGAGAAGACTGCTTCCATGCAGATTCAGCCAGCTCCAACTGCAGTTGCAGAAAGTTCGCAGCCCCCTTCGCAGAACAGAGAAGAAAGCATTGCAAGGGACCGCACGAACATTGTTCGTATACCGCCGGGAAGTATTAAGTTCCCTGTACCTATGGAAGTGCAGATGGTTCATCCTCTTGAGGTGAACCTACCAGAGGTACCTATGGATCAGTTGTACGAAATTTTCCAGCAGATAGGCACGGAGCTGAGGCACAGAGAACAAGTCACATATGAGCAAAATGTTTTGCTGTCTAACGACAATGTGCAGCTCATTGCGCAGCATGAGGCAGAGAGTGCCCAGTTGACGCAATATGTTCAGCGAGAGCAGGATGTCTCTCTTGTTTTAAAGAATATCGCAGCAGAGCTTCCGCAGTGCGATATCAGGCCTGAGTTAGAAATAACTCAAAAGATCAGAAAAATAGCGGAAAGAGCAAAGGCTCTAGATGAAGAGAAGAGAAAGATGGAGGAAGAATACGAAGCAAGGATTGCTGCACTAGAAGCAAATAAGCCACCTACTCCAGAGGAGATCCAAGAAGCACGAGTGCAAGCTTTCAGGGTTGTACAGACACAGATGCACTGTCGGGTGGAAGCAGCAGAGGCCATCCTGGAGGATGCATCAAAGACATGGCTGGAGCTAGAGGAGCTCCCACAGAAAGCCGAGCTCGATCAGCACATTAAGCACTATGAAGATGCGATATCAAGAGCTGAAGAAGAGTACAAGGGCTTGAGTGCTCTTGCAAAGATAAGAAAGAAAGGAGAAATCACACAAATTCAGCAGCAGGTGCAGAAATACAGAGAACAGCAGATCAACCTGGCTAACGAAGTTAGCCCGCATGAAAGCAAAATCGCACATCTGGTTGATGAACTGGAGCAAAAGGTGAAAAGCTTCACCTCAAGTAAAGGAGTCATTGAGGGCACAGAGGACTCCTTGGTAACCGCTGAGCTGCTCAGCGCAGCGCAGGAAGAAGTAACACACATGGATGAAAGTATTAAAGCGCTTAAGGCACAATTCGCAGCAATCTCACGAGCAGCAAAGGATAAGCTTAGGCAGATGAATCAGGCTGTTGTTGCAAGTGGCTCGGGGACGAGCCACAAGTAAGTGTTAGGGGAGTTGTTGGAGAGAACTTCCGCAGCATTTAGGAAGCTGCTAATTTTGGGAAGGATAACTAATTTTGGAGAGAAAGTACCAATTTTGGCGGTAAGACAAAGATATCGCCGTAGCACAAATTCTGGCGGGAATCACGGCGATAGGTACAGAAAAGTTAAGCATGTGGTACAAAGAAGAGGCCGAAGGGAGAGCTCAACCACCGCAATAAAGGCGCCGGAGATGAAGAGAGGGTTCAGCTACCCTCATTAAAGAAGAAGGACCACAGTCAGCGTTGCTTGAACCAAGAAGAAGCGACGGGCCGATGCATTAAAGACTAAGGACTGCAGGAAGCGGCGACGAGACAGAAGGCGGCCAGGGAGGTACAGCCAGTTGACTGTAAGTGGTTAGGGTTGAGTCACTGTTGGGATAAGGCCCACAGTTTTGTAACTGCGATGAGACCTTCGGGCCATCTATATATAGTAGTCTTTTTATAGGATAAGGGGTTGGCCACATAGCGATAGAGACATCAGGTAGATGCTAGTCAAGTCTTTTGTGGTTGCAGCCTGAACATCCCTGAGACGACAAGGGCCGACCTGTTGAGAGAGTGCAATCCGCAGGGATTGCGAGAGGAAGAGAGTGCACTGTGAAGGCAAGAAGAGAAAAGAGGTCTATAGAGAAGGGCTCCCACTGAGGTGGAGTTTCCCAGAAGACCCCTGTTGAAAAGAGTGGAAAGGAGCTGTGTTTATTCCCCAGAGTTGTAAGCAAGAACCACAGTTCCCCTGGGCGTAGTCTTTGCCCTGGGAGTATCAATGTGCTTATCTAAGTAGCACTATTGTAATTGTGTAGCCATTGATCTCATTCATGTGTTGTGCTATATATATGAATGCTTCAATTTGTTATAAGTAATGTACATGGTCATCAGTTAACTTCTGAATGATGTATAACAATTGCGATAATCATAGCTAACCTCTTTGCGAACTAAATAATTGTTAAACAGAGGTTAATGTGCGAGTAAGAACTGAATATGAGGTATGAATGGTTTATTTAGACATTGCGCAAAGTAATGTTCTACCTAGTTACGTGTGCGAGATATCAAGGGTCGAGTTCATTAGCGAGGGTTAGGCTTGTAGGCTGAATGTTGTTGCTAACTGCAGTACCAGGATAAGGATAGCTAAGACCGCCTATTAACCTAGGAAGCGGTCAAAGTTCGCTTGCCGCAGGAACTAGAAGGGGAAGATATCGCACCTACGATATCTGGGGTATCGCTAGACGGTTTCACATAGGGAAAGACTTATCGCATTCCCTGCATACCGCGATAAGACAGAGGCGTAGCCGGAGTAATGGAATGAGATAGACAGCTTCTGTGAAAGGACTCAAGGAGGGTTTAACCACCCTGGATGCCTCGGAACTTGGCTGAGGACACTTGAGTCTTCTGCCCCCCATTAGAATCACTTCGGGTGAGACTTCAGGTTGCTTCTGCGACCTGTTGCCGAAAGGGCCAGTGAGCTAAGGGTTCTGTTGGTCTAAAAGATTACCGCCAGCCCGGGTCTATCCAGAGAGAAAGGAAAACAGATCAACAATAGTAATAAGCAACAAAAAACACCAAACTAAAGCAGAGAAAATAAAAAAAGACTTAGAAAACCAAGCAGGAAAGAAAAATTGAAAAAATGCAGACAGTACCGCGTGGTAGGAACAGACTAGAGCATGGTACTGGTACACTACCTCTCTTTTAAGAGTGATGGGTACACGGTACTACCGTGCTGTAGATAGTGGTGGGGGCGCGGTACTATTGCAAAGGATGGAAAAACACAACTTTTGAAAAGAAGATTGAATTTTTCAGGGTTGCTGCAGACCCAGAGGACTCACTGATCACAGAGGGAGGAAAGATGTAGAGAGGAGGGGAGAATAAAGGTCAAGGAGATCAAAATTCAGTACTAGTTTGAAGAGAAAGAAGAATCACAATAAAAAATGACTGAAAGTGAGATGAATCAAATGGGGTTCAAACCAGTCGAGTCGCCATTCTTTGTTGTATAAATTTCTCCCTACGAATAGGTAGAAACTCTCTTAGGTTAAAGTAGACTTTAACTGACTCTAAAATAAGACAAAAGAATAACAAATGCTACCTTGAATTCCTATATCTAAACAAACATTTCAATATTAAACTGCTGAAAGAAATGGAAGAGATCTAACTGACCTTCAATTCAATTGCTCGTCTTAATGGTCGCTCCAATTTCCAAGTCCTCGCGAATGAACCTGTCAGAATGAAACCCAGATACAAGCATATACAATTCTCTAGCAACTTGAAATATGAGTTAGAATCTAAATCTATAACAGATACAAATCATATAATTGAAACGAAATCAACACATATGATTAGGGAAACAAGACAAGTTATGTTCTATTACCAACTTGAAGTCACTTACAATGGTTGCTTGATATCCAAGCCAACTCCCAGCTCCAAGTGCTTTCTCCTCTAGCTATCTCCAAAAAGATTCAAGATCATAAGTTTGATGTCTCGAAGAGTCCTCCCCTTTGATCATGGAATGCCTGTCTCTTATAGTGTGTAGTAGGGTTAACCATCAAGAGAGAAGAATGGATCTTGGGAATGTTTAGTGGATCAGGCCCACTAATCTGAGAAAGTGAGTTAGGATCGAATCAGGGATACCAATCCTAAAAAATCTCTCGAAGATCAAGATCCCACAAGCCATGGCAAAAAGGCTAAAAAGGGAGTACCGCACCTCTTAAACTGAGCATAGCGCGGTAGTACCGCGTGGCAGAGAAAGAGCATAGCGTGGTAGTGTGGACTACCGCGCACCTAAGCTGGAGCAAGGCGCGGTAGTGTAGGTATATGAAGTCTCAGCTGGGTTGATTCTTGATAGGATAGGTTTGTCTTCAAGGATCACTCATCATTTTTCTCTTTTGGGTGTTTTAAGCAGTAGGAAAAGTGTCATCAACTATTTTTATGGTGAAGATGCGACACTGTGAAATATGGAGGTATAACAGATGCCCATTTTCATCATTGGTGGGACATCTCGCGTCTGTTAATGGTATACATCAATGACCGGTAATCAGACGATGTCTCATCAAGTTTGACCCCAACTCCTTTATTCACTTGATGGGACTTGCACCATCGAAGACTTGTGTAGAAGACCCCAGGCGATTGTGGCATTCAGTATGCTACATATGACTTTGACTTTACATCTGAGATATCACCTCTCAGATTTCAGCAGTTTGTACCTCCAGTTTGCACCAGTTGTCTTCTTTTCAGCAGAAGACCATATCCTACTGTAGAGGGATCATGTCTATGATCACTTATGACGTGTATCTACTTATGTACTGCCTGTTCATGGCCATTGTATCAGATTGTTGTACTATACCGACATGTATTCAGAGATACTATTGTGTTATGATGAGTGATCCGTTCTTTCCACTTGTGTCTCCATCACTCCAATTCTGAGTTTTATAATGTATTTCGGCCATTGTAACACATTTCAGTCTCTGACCTCACACATTAGGGGGCATCAGTTACACAGAAATATTCCACCCTATGAGCATCAACATTCTTTGGCCTATAGGATCCATTTCAGTGACTCAGATCCATTTTCATCCTTCAGTGGTACCAGTCTATCCTATTTTTGTTCCTACCCACATGTTGCATCACTATAGCATGCGTACCTACAAGTTGCATCCCTATAGCCCGCAGGTATCAAGTAAAATGGTAAAAACCACTATTTTATTACTTTTTACTCCCAAAAAGTGGTCATTGGGTGACCTTTGGCTCTCCATCTGCCCAAGTAATGTCTCGATGAGTCCTTTCACCTACCTTTGAGAGGACTATATATTGAGTACATATGGCTTATGGATGGGAGGAGGAGGAGAATAGTAAAGGCACTCTAGTGTATTTTTTCCCTATCTTGAGTCTACACTCATTGATCCTTGTAGTTGTGAACCAGTTATGTTCACCTTCCAAACTCCTTGCTAGTTTGAGTTTTCCATTCATGGAGGATTGAAGTGGTGGAGGCACAAGTGGATTGATCTAGATCTTGGTTCAGATTGGTTGCCGGCAAGAGGTCGTATCACTTTGTACTTCTTCTTGTTCACTAATAGAAATACTCATATTCTCATCCATTCATGGTGTGAATGTCTTTTGTTATACATTGGGTTGCATTTGCTTATGATATTATGGACCATTGTTATTGATAATGTTAATGTTATTTATATATCACATGTACTTGTTAGATATTGGTTGTCAAGACTAATTTGCAGATTACAAGTGATTGGATGTGCCCGGATTGAAACCTCCAACGGGGATCTACATCAAACGTTGGATCGATGTTGGTTACATTTCTCCATTGTTTTAACATTGTCATTTATAATAGCATTGCTTTTGAGAATTGAGTAGATTTCTAGTAGTCATCTGTCTGTTGGGGTATTCCCAAGCCATAGTGAGTTTTCTCCAATACACTCGTCATCCTGGAAAGCTTCCATCCACGACGTGGCCCTAGAGTCAGCGAGCTCAATCCATAGAAGGAGCTTTGGTTACCATGTTGCCCATTAAAGAAGGTCTATTCGGGATTTACTCACAGATTAAAGATGAAAATTTTGACCTGAAGAAGTCATTATTCCAAAAGAAGGAGATGGATACAGGAAAGCAGTCTAGAATGCTATAGGCATTGAATTTGAGGTAGGGAGCCCTGAAGATGGAGATCCTAGAACCACTAGCATCGGGGGCGAACAAAATACCTTCTAACTTTAAAACTACTCAGGTAACAATAAATATGGACGTGTTCCTGTCCAAGGAGATCATGGAACTTCACCGACAGACAGGTGAAGGAGTATATAGAGACATGAGAAAATAGACTATGAGCATGAACAGGATGTAGGCCATGGTTCAGAAACTAGAGAAGCAACTGAGAAATGAAAAGTATTCTAATAAAGCTAAGCAGTTGAATATAACTGACTTGGAACATCAAATCATTAATATGGTACAAAATCCGAGCAACATGGCTCCGTTGCACGCCATGTTGAAGGAGAAGGATAAGGAGGTTGCAACCTTAAAGAAAAAACTCAGCATTCCAATGACTGAACATTCACAGACTGCGGAGTTGGTCGCAATACAGTCGGAATTGGAAAAATTAATGACCAATGGTCAAGCACTCAAAGAGAGGATTGTCTCCTTTGAAAGAGAGTTGGAAGAGGCAAGAAAGATAAATCAGGATATCCTCTAGCAGAAGGCAACCTCACTCCAAGCCTCGTCAGTTTCTGATCCTTTTGACAAGCTAGCTCCGGTAGCAGCTGAAATAAGCATTAAGGACACTCAGATAAACCAAGTGCTGGACCAACTAAGGGCCAGGTGTGATGAACTTTTTCAGTGTAATTGAAAAACTGGTTAAAAGAGACTAGGTCATCTCACAGATTCAACAAGCTAATGATGAGCTCCGTGGTGACATCCAAGATCAATCCAGGAAACTCACTGGAAAGCCTTTAATCAGAGGTTCCAAATTTGAAATATGGGAGTAGGTGGCGGTTCTGACAAGCTCTCAGTGGAACCATTTTAGCGTAACTCAAGAAGAATCAGAAATTGCTGAAACCGTCACCCATGATGCACAATGCACAGAGAACAGTGTACGCAAGAACTTGTCGAGTTATCCAGAGAGGCGATCGACTTCTTAAACGAGAAAACATTTGAGGAGCTTCGAACACATTCTGTCTGAGACCGAACCAAAGTAATAATGGAAGCAAATAAGGTTATCACCAAGGGAGCATTGGCCCAGAATGTTGCTGACATGGAAGCTCAACTAAAGGGAGACGTGCACTCATTCAAAGAGTGATTAAAGTCAGTCTTTTGCCTCGGTCTCCCATCTTTCTGGGATGGACATGGAGATCTCTATCCAAAAAGGATTATATTTCGATGATGACGGAGGCAAGGAACACGTGATTTGCATGACAGATAGTTTGCAGGAGCTCAGCGGAAATGTAGCCGTGGAAGAGTTACATACCAATTTTAAGATGCTTAACCGTATCTAGACTATTTTCAAAAGCCTCCCGAAGGCCTCTTTTGAGCGTTATAACGAGCTATATTCATCTCTTAGAGAGCTCAGAGTATTCCATTACCCTATGGGTAAATATTGGAAGGGTATCACTAGATTTCTCACACTCAAGCAGTCAGAGCAGTTCTCCAAAGAGAAAGCAATAGTCATAGCTTCTATAGCACAACCAGCAGCAGAGGCCTCTTCCATGCAGCAGGGCATTCTTCCCCCTCAGGCGAGTGGACCCCAATCTCAGCAGCAAACTACTCAATAATAGTTCTCGAGACTATTTTTGGTAACAGATCTTGTTGGAAAGTTCAAACAGATATGTATGAGCCGTTGGGCTATAACAAAATTTATGTAACAACTCTTTTTGTAAAGCCTTTAAAGGTTATATATAGTAGGAAAGGCAAAGGACGATGGTCGACTCTTTTTGTAAGAAGTATAACTTCTGATCTTTGTAGTCTGATCAAGATATAAAGAAGAACTTCATTTTTCGCAATCTTGATGTCTTGTGGTTTCAAACTTTTGATATGTCCAATTAGTATTCTTCCTCTTGTAAATTCATCTCTGATATATTGTTCATGATTTATGAAGATAATTCCGATTTAAATGTGAGTGCTACAAGCTTAAATTATTGTTCCTAAGATGGTAATGGCATGAAGTATTCATGTTATGTTATTTGGTAATAATATCCTCACATTGTTCAAGTTTTAGCTCTCTAAACATTGTTGTATTAACTACTGAATTATGCCTTTAGCTCAGTACGTTATTCTTATTCATAAGATAAAGATTTATTCTCTTTGAAGTACCTTTTTCTTGTGCCATTTCATAAACATCACCACATTCAATGTCTTGTCATTGGCGTATTGAAACACTGCCCACATTATTCCAAGATTGGCTATATGCATTATATTCTAGTGAATCTGATTTTGATCTAGCAAAATAACAACAATAACTTTTATTGATGCCCAGGCATAGTTCCAAAAACATCCTTAGAACATCTCTGGGACTAGCAATCATTATCTTCATCATCATCATCATCATCATCATCATCATTGTCTTCATCATCGTCTTCATCATCTCCTTCATCATTGTTGTCATCATCATCACCATCATTTGAATCGTCTTCATCATCATGATCATGATCATTATCATCGTCATATTCATCATCATCATCATCATCATCATCATCTTCATCACCTTCATCTTCATATTCATCATCATCCTTGTCATCATCATCATCATCATCATCTCCCTCTTCCTCATCAATATATTCATCATCATCATCTTCTTCCTCATCATTATCAACATGACCATCATCTTCATCTTCTTCCTTCTATTGTTGCTGCTGCTGATGATGATGATGATGGTAATGAAGACGATGAAGATCATGATGATGATGCTGTTGATGTATATGTAACTTTGGAATGTATTTCACCCATGTATTTCATATATTTTTTTGTATTCCTATAGAGATGTTATTATTCCTCTATACGGAAGTGTCGTCATTTATATTGTAAGTATCGTAACTTATACTTGATGGGTTATTAGACCACCTTGTTGGGGTCGGCCCTGTATAAGTCATGTGGGTCGAAGGGTTATTAGACCACCCTATTGGGGGTCGACCATGTGGGTCAAATGGTTATTATACCACCAAGTGTGGGGTCGGCCTAGATTAAGTTAACCATGGGTTAAGCTAGACATGTAGGCCCCATTAGTTTATTGGGCAGGACAGAACAAGTATAAATAGAGATCGGGAGATCTCTATTTGATCATTCATTCATACACTTCTCTCATTCGAAAAGTGGTGCACTTGTGAGGAGGAGGCTCTGCTGCTATGAGAAAACTATCTCTTTTATTCCGGTTGTATCATTGCTCTATCTATCTCTGAGGAAGTTATTGGGGTTTTTCACCTTTATGGTTTTCCCCAAGTAAACTCTGTGTCTCTTGTGTGCTTGCATTATTGTGTCCATGATTGATATGCTGTAGATTTGTTGTACATGTTGTTCTCTCAGTTAAAATCCTAGATCAGATTGAAGTAAATTCTGAAAAACTAACATGGTATCAGAGCTATCCTGAAAGAAGGCATGATATGGCATGTATGACACTTGTTGCACTTACGATGCTAGGGCTTGATATAGCAAAAACCGGTCATCGTAGCACTTTAACTATAAATCCATTTTGGTGATGTTTTCGGATCTGAAATTGTTATAGGTCGAAGCTAAGATCCCTGTGTACCTTGTGTCCAAAGGACCATAAGACATTATGTGGGTATGTTAGACATAACTAGCTAGCATGCTAATCTAGGTATGTTTTTCCTATATCAAGCTAGAATCCTACCTTGTGTTAGGATCTTATATTGTTGTATTGATGATATGACTAACTAGAAGAATCATGAAGGTATAGGTTTGAGTAATCACGGGTTTAGGCATATTATGTTTCTTACTTTAATTTATGATATGACTAACCGTAAGAGTCCTATATAAACCTTGAATACTAATTCTTATTATTTCTGATTGAAATGATCATGACTATACATGCTTAAGATTCTTGTGTTTTGATAGTATTAAGAATATACTAATGAATGTATGATTATGTATGAGACCTAAACGATAACACAATGATGATACTAATAAGCATGCATAGTGATTAATGATGGATATAAGTTCAAGGACAGGTAATCCAGGAAGCAAAGATCAAGAGGGAGGACACTCCAATTGTTCCTGCAAGGAAGCAAAGATCAAGAAGGAGCACACTTCAGTAGTTTCTGCAAGGATGCAGATATTCAGAGGGATTTGACCACTTCTCACAATCCACATCAGAATGGAGTTGCAGAAAAGAAGCAAAGACTGAGAGGGAGTCAACCCAACAACTAAACAAAGATAAGTATTTTAATTATCATTTCTTACATATTTGTTTGTTTAAATAATGTTATTCAATGATGTATATGCTTATGTTCCTAGACTTAGGTTGTGTATTATGCATATTAGAATAATTGAATTAATGAACAATATACTACTAATATGCATGTGATGGGTAAGTGGCCTATGGCACTATGCAACATTCCATTTTATCTAGAATGAAACCTCTTTGCTGACATGTTGGGAGTAGTGCAAACTCTTAACAATGTTCTGGTAGAGATTGGAAGGCATCTAGAAAGTTACAGGATATGGATAAATGTTGTATTGAAGCATTGGCTAAGATAATTGCATGATTGTATGACATATTTCTTTATGTGTAAGAGTTTGTTCTGAAAACTATAAGATGTTTTCTAATCATGCAATTTAACTTGTTGTGTAGGAAAGATCGTATACTATCACCTACAAAAGAAGGACTACAGCATTTGTTCAGCAACAATCTATCTATTAAAAATATTGAATATATTGAAGTTCCCAGGAGTTGGGAAGAATGCCATGATCGAGGAGTACAAGTCGATCATGAAGATGTTTGGAATACAGTCCCAAGACCTGAAGGGGAGTCTCTAGTGACTTCCAAGAGAATCTACAAGATCAAGCATGTTACAGGTGGTAGCATAGAGACTTTTGCTCCTATAACCAGATACACTTCCATTAGATCAGTACTTGCTCCAGCTACAGTGATGATACACTAGATGGATTTCAAGAAAGCCTTCTTGAATGGTGTAGTTGAAGAAGAAGTGTAGGTGGAGTAGCCACTTGGTTCTGAGACACATGACAGGGAGTCATATATGTGCAAGACTTGGTATGGTAGGATAGATAGCTTTCTATCCAGTTTGGGTTTTACCAAGAGTAAAGCAAATTCCAACCTTTACTACAAGGTTGAGGAAGGCAATCCAGTGATACTACTTTTGTATATGGATGACCTGTTTATTACGGGTGAATATAAATTGATTGCCGACACGCAGTGAAAGCTTGCTGCCAAGTTCGAGATGAATAACTTGGGGATGATGCACTATTTGTTTTTTTTTGGCATGGAGGTGTGGCAGAGTGCAGATGGAATCTTCCTTGGACAAGGGAAGTATGCAGTAGAGATCCTGAAGAGGTTCGGGATGATGGACTGCAAGGCTATGGCCACACCTATGGCATCGAACCTGAAGCTTCTGTGTGATGCTTCATCTGATCCATTTGATGTCACGATGTATCGTCAAATGATTGGCTCTTCTATGTACCTGAGAAACACGAGACCAGATATTTACTTTGCAGTGAACACATTGAGACAGTTCCTGACGGATCCGAGAGATGTTCACCTGGTTGTTGTAAAGCATATTCTGAGGTACCTAAAGGGTATGGTTGATTATGGGCTCAAGTATGATGCGAATCAAAAGTTTAACCTGCAGGGTTATGTTGATTCAGATTGGACAGGAAGTGCTGCATATAGGAAGAGAACTTATGGGTGCTGCTTCAGTATGGGATCAGGTGTGATCTCTTGGTTTAGCAGGAAGCAGTCCTGCGTAGCACTGAGTACAACTGAAGCAAAATATGTTGTGATGGATGAGCAGGTTGCAGATGTATTGACCAAGCCGTTGGCCAGAGTGTAGTTTGAGTAATTCAGAGAGAGGATTGGTGCACTTCAGATCGAGGTTCCTTCCAAAGGGAAGTGATGAGTCTAGAAGATGTAGATGCACATGAGATTTTCTGACATGGTTGATGTGTTCTCCCATGGTCATGATGTAATTGCTAAGCCATTCTCACATGGTGGTAGATGTGTTCTCCCATGGTGTAGATGTAATGGCCGAAGCCATTTTTCACATGGTGGTAGATGTGTTCTCCCATGGTGAAAAAGTAAGGGTTGGAGCCTTCCCTGAATGATGGTAGATGTGTTCTCCCATGTCGGTGGTGTAAGTGATGGATGATGTGCATCTGGGTTGTGCTTCATGGACGATGAGATTATTTGAAGAAGACTATGCTATGATGATCAGGAGGATCATGGATGATGAGCATCAGGATGATGCTCCAGTTATTGCTCTATATGTATATATACGCATCATGTTGGATGCTGGATATGATCAGTTGGATCATTTATATATATATGTATGTACGCATCATGTTTGATGCTGGATATGATCAGTTGGATCATTTGTATGTATTTTGTATATGCATCATGTTGGATTATTGGACCATGTATCTGTATATGTATTAGGTGGATACATTGTATGATCAGGTAGATCATGTATGATGATATGTATTAGGTAGATACTTGGTATACATCAGGTAGATGCAGTGTATGATCAGGATGATCATAGATGACGAGCTTCAGGATGTTGCTACAGATGACATGCAGCAGGATGTTGCAGTGATGATGATCAGGATGATGTATGATGAGTATCATGATGATACTTTGTGGCCGTGGATCAGGTTGTGCAAATGATCATGTCTAGAAGATCCTATAGGTCGGATTTGTGT